>WBNH01011776.1:395312-400741 GCA_013401255.1 Urocolius indicus | reverse complement strand
TTAAAAGATGAAAATTGTAAGCCACAGAAGGCACAAGAACAATTGTACTTGTGGGGGGAAAAACTGGTATTTTGAAGGATTTTCTTTTTTTTTTTTTTAATCCTTCCGCTGGTGCATTTAAGGTCTAGGCACAGACTATAACCTCAAGTTTATATGCAGAAATAAACGTGAATTAGCAGTAAATGAATGGCAACATGGGATTTCTACATGGATTTTGAAATTCCTTCCCTATGTAAACTTTTCATTTCAATAGAAGTAGCCTTCTGCCTTTTAGCCATTTTTAGTGAAATCATATTGAGACCATTTGAAAGAAACTGGTTTCTACTTACAATTTAGTAGGAGCTATGCCACGTATTTGTAATTGTAGGTGTACTGGGAGGCACAAAGGCAATATGGCTATAAAATGTAGAAAAATCACATAACTGAAATGATCAAATTATAATTTATTCCTTTTTCAGACCAAGGAGTTTTTTATTTTGCTTTTAAGATGAAATTTCTACTCTTAATTCCTATGTCTCATTTACTATTGAGATTACGCTACTTATAAATAAATAAATAAATGCAACAACATCAGGTGTTGAGTACACAATTTCACTTATTTAGATTATGTGAATCACATTGCAGCCAAATAATAATAATAATAATAACATAATAATAATAATAATAAACATAATAAAAGCAATGGTAAATCACAGATTGAGATGGTAGTTAGTAGTATGTCCACATAGTGTGACTAAAGTATGGCTTTGCTTTCTTATGTTCAAGGTGACAATGCAGTGTTATTTTTTTTTTATATCTGATGGCATGCAAATGATGAATTTACTGTAATAAAACTTGAGCATTTTATGCCACTTCTTCCCATAAATCAAAAAAAGTGCATGAACACAATTTTCATCCTTTCTTACTCAGAATTCACTGGAGCTACATCTTTATGAAGTGTAATGTTTACCAAATCAAGAAAGAAAAGAAAAGAAAAGAAAAGAAAAGAAAAGAAAAGAAAAGAAAAGAAAAGAAAAGAAAAGAAAAGAAAAGAAAAGAAAAGAAAACCAGTCTACTGTAAGGAAGTGTACAGTATTAGGTACTCTCAGGGAGGTTAAGATCAAGATTTGTTTTGCTTTTAATGCATAGAGAAAATGTTGGCACTTCATCCCATGCTATTGTCTGCATTGCCTACACTCCAGAGATACTGCCAGTGCTTGAAAAGAATGACAGGGAATCGTAGGATTGTGCTGTTTAATTTGAAGTCAGCAGGTTTTTAAGGCTTTCTGCTAACAATAATTGCTTTCATACATTTCTGTCTATCAGCAGTTATTTGTCAATGAAGTGACATTGCAATGATCAGGTCAGCTCTTTAGTCACATGGGTAAACTTTCACTCTCCAAAGTCAAAATGTAATCTTAAAATAAAGAAATAAGATACCAATATCCTTGATGGTCTAAATATAATTCACAGCTAGTTAGGAACTTCCTCTAGATTCAGACTGAATTATGCAGGGGAAAATACTATTGACGATAACAATAAATTCTTACTGCATCTGTACAAAAGACGACAGAGAAAATGACAAATACAGAGTGTCATAGCATATTCAACCCTCCCCAAACTTCTGGAGACAATACCTTTCTGAAAACATGAGGAGAGCCATTGAAGAAAGCACAATAACTAGCAGCTAGCTTTCTTTCTGTCTGCTGACATACCATGGTATAACAGCATTCAGGCAAACCCAGCCATCATGGACTTTACACTGCAGCTCAGATTTTGGTGAAGACTAGCTCCAACTTCAGAAGACAAACGCAGCACATTGCTCAAACAGACGGTTGGGTTTTGGTTGCGGGTTTGGGATTTTTTTTCACGCTGCACTTACTGTCATTGTAAAAATCCAATTTGGCTATCTGAACCCTGCGTAGCCAGGAGGACACTGCCATTTTTGTATTTGCTTGATTAGATTGTTATGAAAACTTAGCTTTTTATTCTTCTGATTTGGAAAAGGCTGATTATATTTTACAGTTCAAACAAGTCTTATGTTTTACAGCTCCAAACAAGCTCAAAAAAAAGTGCCTTTTTAGGACAGATGTTGAATACAGACAGAAAACTTTGTATATTGGAAAGGGGATTTTTGCGAGCAGAATGGACCAAGGAAAGACTTAATTAGGGACTTAATGCCACTTAAAGTAAGACCCAGACATGGCAATATAGGACGCTGAAGGTTTCATTTTTACTCTATGGAGAGTGAAATGCTTCCGCTTTAATAAGCTGACCATACTCCAAAATCAGTGTGGTTGACATGATATTGTGCATGAATTACTGGCCTCGCCCTGCAAGAACGGTATTTGATTTGTGCAAATGTCCCTTGCTGCAATTTAGAGAAACAACAACTTATCGTGTCAATTACTGGTGCAGGGTATTTATCATGGAAAAGGAAAGCATGATGAATAGGGTTTGCTTTTTTTTTGGAGGGGAGGGGTATCACTTCTTAGAGTGAGAATCTAAAATAGAAGTTGTGGTTTTTTTGAAGAATGAAACAAAATCTAGTTATTGGTTAAAAAATACATAAAATAAAAATAAAAAAAAGCTCAAAGCTTGTGAAGTGACTCCACAGAGTTCAGATCTTTAGCAGTATAAACGTAATATAAACTTCATTGTCTGTAACATTGTGCCATGACATTAGTCTCACTAAGACAAAATGCCACTTTGCAGCAAGCAATAAATCTGACAAAGCATTTTTAAACATAATGCCCCAACTTGCTAAGACAGGCTTTTACATGCTTCCAAACTCTTCTCCCTGAAAATGAACCCAGTTGATTCTCCAAATGTTAAGGGTCTCGGGCAAAAGTAAACCAAAGGCTGAAGTAAAATAACCATCCCCTTGGAACTGAATGAAAACTTAAATCCAGGAGGGATCACAGTCTAATTTCATATACATATATATGTATGCGATACACATATATATATGAAATTAAAACAGAGACACACATGACTTGGGCATCAGAAGGGGACTGCTACTTTCATACATTCATAAATAGCCGCTGAACTCTCTACTCATGAAGAAGCTCTTGTAGGCAGTTTGGGGATTTGAAAATCTCGGGGACCTCACTGTCCAGCTTACAGATGACCTTGTATATGGCCTTCTTCCAGGAAGGATCAACATCTTTGCCTGCGATAATGGCATTGAAAAACTCCCGTAACGTGATCTGAGCCACTTCCAGGAATCTCTCTGGAACCTGCTGATACAAGGAGACAATGGCATTAATACAGTTTTCAATTTCAAGTCTCTGGTTCTTCAAAGGAAACCGAGCTAAGTTCTTTCTTTCAGAAAGGGGCTTACATAGCACCTGCATTTTCTAAATGTAGCAGCCTTCTATTCTCTTATGCAAAGCTGTTATATATAGTACTATAGCAATAACTTTTATAACATGTGTTAGAGATCTTTGTAAAGTCTACTGACAGAATGTAGGTAACAAAATGTTACCGTCTGAGTTTGGACAGTGGGGGATTTATAGGATATAATTAGCATGAGGGGAAACAAACACGATTGTCTTTAAGGAGAGAAATCTCTGCTTGATATTTTACCCATGCATTTATGGCTGTGTTCTCCTCTGCGGGTAGGAACTAATATGAAAGCTATGCATGCACAGAAGGCCTTGGGTACCCCTGTGCTTAACTTTGGACACAACCAGTGCTGAAAGCTATTGAAGGAACAGTGTGTCTCTGAATGTTGTTTGTAGTTTAAAAACAAGCAAGTAAGCCTTCAGCAAACAACTTGCTTCTTTGGCTGCTGTGCCAAAGGCAGGAGGTCCCTGCAAGACTGCTTTCTTGGGAAACAGTATAATCTTCCCTCCTTTTTCAGAAGCTTACAGATAAACCTCCAGCCTATTCAATTGTGATCCAAGCAGCTACTGAGCTGGAGTGTGTTAAACTCATCTGGGCTTTCTAAATGTCACTCTCACTTCACAGGTGAGCCAAATGGCCAGTGAGCAGAAACATACCACTCTCAGAAGCCTCTGAACAATGGGTGAATGTTAGTAAAACAGTTAATTCCAAACTTTGGTAATTCATCCTAAAAGGTTGCTTCAGATACCAGCACCACCTTCTTACCCTCTGCCTTAAATGATTCAAGAGCAATCACTATAATGAACTGCAGGTGAGTTGCAAGGTTAAGGTCATCTCCATAAAGGTATTATTTTCCATTGTTATTACGGAAATATGGCTTCACAGCTCTAGAACTGCTAATACATGACTTGCTTGTAGCCAGCACACTTATAATAGCAAGTATTCCGTCACTGCTATTCTTTGCCTGCTCCAGCAAGAAGAGTTCTCCAACCTGCACAGGGGCCACTTCAACTGTTCTGGTGGCCAACAGACACCCAGGCAAATCTCACTAATTTTTTGAATGCATGACACACTACCAGATCCACACTAGAACCTTATCCTCTACTTTGGATCTGACACACTACCAGATCCACACTAGAACCTTATCCTCTACTTTGGGCTTTTGTTCTTCTCCCTTTAAAAGCCATTTTCCAAGAACTTGTCTGGAAAGGTGTGTATTTAACCTGATACAAGCCTCACTCACCTGTCACCATTGGGGAAACACCAGCAGTTTTCTAGCCAAATTTTGTCATCGGAGGAGCATGAGATCATCTCCCTCTGACACCAGCTGACAAGCTCTGCTTCCAGAAGACCTGCAGCCTGCAGAAATTCTCTGCCTACCTCCAAGAGTGAAATCCAGTGCCACGTTCCCCCTACCTCACCCCCCGTTTTTCTCTGCTCCCAAAGACAGACTGCTCTCTGTGGAAACTTTTCATTCAGTGGGCTGCACAGAAAGAAACATTTTTACAGATGTCCTATTCCAGCAACAATGCTGAGGAAAGAAAATAACTATTATGTTTCACTTATTCCAGATCAAAGAAATAAGTTCAAACTTTGCATAACCGCTGTGCTGTTTGGGCACTTGGCAATATGTCTACAAAAGATATTATGCTTGTTTCTTGCATTGCTATAAAAAAAAAAACATACACTTTTCTGTTCGTGCAGTTCTAACAACTGCTCACGTGCTGTTTGTCACCCTTAGTACTGATGAACACTAACCAAAGGGAAGGATTTGTGGATTACACGATAGCAGACAGCAAGAAATACAGTAGATAATCAACTTTTTGGTGTACACACTAACGTTATCTCACAAGGGCAAAAAGTGTTGGGTTTTGCCTTTGTGTTTGGGATTGTGCTTTGATTTTACTGTCCACTCCAGAGGACCAACGTCAGATGCCTGCCTTCCTTTCAAAGTCACAAAAGATGGGAAGGAGGGCACACCTACCTGAGACGCACAAAACCCAAAAGCAAACAATCCTGCCTGTCCCTACATGGTAACACTTGTGACAACTTTAAGCATGGAAGCAACAACCTGGGTTTTAAGCTGAGCCTTTGCTATTCAG
>WBNH01011776.1:375312-390312 GCA_013401255.1 Urocolius indicus | reverse complement strand
GCTAAAGCCATATTGCAAGATAAACTGGCTGGAGTGCTACTTTGTCAAACAGATTTTAGTTTTCTCGGCCAGATAAAGACGGTTTCAAAATGGAGTAACGTGTTGCAACTAAGGTTTGAAAACTATGTGGCCTTCAAACAGTCTGCTTGTTCCTACTACAAAGCTGGATAAACATACTTTAAAAATGATAAGATTGGGCCAGGATTGATTTTACTTTCAAATTTTATATAAAGTAGAATTCTTGTTGAGTGTGTGTGTTTGTGTCTGTGTGTGTGTGTGGTCGGATTTTTTTGATCCTAATTATGAGCAGAAATAAACAAGTGCAGCACCAATAGTTCAAGATGTGAGGCTGCCAGAAGAGGTTAAATTATCCTGAGGTGGCCTTTTCTTTTCTTTTCTTTTCTTTTCTTTTCTTTTGCAATTGCTGGACTTCACGGATTTAAAAACCTTTATTCACGTTGACCCGGTGGGCAACAAGTCGCCTTGCCAAATAGGAAAGTCAAAATCTCTAGTGGACTTAGGATCAGAGGTGTTCAGCTGGTGAAGGCTGCTCATATTGCAGAGCGCAAGGTCATGGTAATAGGAGGTAAACAGGTTGGAGGGGGTAAGAGGGGAAGGCCAGATCACTCTTCTAGTTGGTTGATCTAGACAGTAGCTATAGAAAGGCACTCGGCAGGGAGCCTCTTAACCCAAGGATGAGGCATAAACAGCATCTATTAGGCAAGTGACGGAGAACCTCTGCAGGATGACGAGTGAGTCCGCTAACAGGGAAGCAGTCTCACTACGTGTAGCTCCCAGTGAGGCAGCTCTCATGTACGCACAGTGGTCCTCATCATCACAGGTACAGCAACAGCAGAGAGATTCAGAGGAAGTATGTCTGCTGGGAAAAACCTCATACAAAGCACTAACCATATGTGGATGGGCAACCCTCACCCCCAAAGTCAGAGTAAGGTGAGCTTTGGGGGTACGATGCAACCTTCTTAAAGCAAATGCTTGAGAAACTCCACGTGTATCATCTATATGTAGCCCTGAGATCCTTCCTCACAAGAGGAAGGTTCAAGCCTATGGGCTTTTGAGGCAAGCTGGCACCTAAATGTGTGTTCCCATATCTGCAGCCTGTCGTGTAGGAAACCTACCAAAGACGAGTCCTTCCTGGTCCCTATCTACCCTTAAGACACTGTATCAGAGCAACACTGGGTTTAAGCCAGCAGTGATGCAGTGAGGCACAACACTACCTCTGAAGCCACTTCTCTGGTGGCTAGTAGGGAAGCTGGGACTGACAGGACCACCCTCTTTCTCCTGTGCATCCCACCATGCCAGGGAACCTCCATGCTTTAACCAAGAGCTCCAAGGCAGCCCACCTGTCCACCAGGCCCTCTGAAGACGAAGGGCTTGCACAATTAGCAGCTGCAGTCACAGACCTGTGGCTGTTTCCTGGATGAGGCTGCCCTGAGAAGTATTGCCTTACCATTGGCCTCTCTGTGCTCGCAAGGGCAGTGTCTGCAATACCTTGCTGGTGTGCTGGCTCCTGCCATGTTTATCCAGACTGCTGCCTCCCCTCACACACGGGCTCTATTCCCCAAGCGCAGCGAGCTGCTGCGTGGGACCGTCTTAGTGCTGTGAGTTGGTGTGGCAGCATATCAAGCAGGAGGCTTTGGCTTCTACACAGGAATTGGAGGCAGGTTTTGGAGTAAGTTGCTACACTTTTTGGCGTGAAAGCCACAGGAGCATATGGCCCAATGTTCTCAGTTTAAGTCTGACACTTAACATTATTTAACAGTTTCTGTGTTAGGTGCTTTATAAGGTAAAGGAAATTAACAATTTTCAGCTAATTAGATCACTCAATTGGCTGAACATCCTGGATACCTCTTAGAAAAAAACAGGTTGGCTCAGGCGACGGAAAGGCTAATGCCTCTTCCATTATCACTTACGAGGAGAGGGAAATAGTTGGAAAGGATGCTTTTATTTTAAAAACACAAATGAAAAATACTTCAACTATTGGCCACTCCAGTAAACACACTTTTCTCCCAACCACCACTTTTCTATAGAGCAGGGCGTCAGTTTGCCCACTGTTACATGTGTCCCAATCCCTTTGGCTACAGCACCAACTCTCTGGTGCCACAACGTTCTGCACTGATTGGCTTCAAGTTTACTCTCGTGACTCCTGATATACAAATCTGTTAAGAAATACATTTTTTTGAAAGAGGAAAAGATGGACAAGAAATCAGGTGGCCATTAGGGCAATGTGCTTTGCCACTATGGCACACAAAGTGAAGTTACACTCTTTTGGGATAACGCTAACAACACAGCGTTGAGCCTGGCATTTGGGAAGGGAAAAGCATTACATGGAGTCCATTCAAAATTAAAAAAATAGGAGAATAAGAGAAGTTTCTTATTGCATTTTAATATTACACTGTAACTTTCTCACTTTTTGTGAAAAGCTGGAAAATAGATGCTCCTCATATGATTTAAGAATGTTTTTTAGAAGCGTTTGCTTGAAACAAAGATCTCCTATCCCTTGAGTAGAGTTTGTGGCACTAGTAATCTACTGCTGGCTTACTGTTATCTCCTCCACCAAGCTCACAAAGAGGAGAGAGAATGGGCACAGCTCTTACAAGCAAAAAAACTGACAGTGGGGCTCCTGAGATGCCTGATAGTATCGGGGAAGTGAAAGTGGTAGTGCAGTGAAAATGGATACTGCATGATACATTAGATTTAATCACTTGCATTTCAATTAAGCTTTTCCACAAATAAAGGTTGGGAAGTGCTCTGCAGGCTCCCTGCGCGGCTGGAGCGCCGCTGGTTGCTGTGGGCCCCGGCTGGACGCACACCACAGTGCTCCTGCAGCTCACTCAGCATGAAACCCCTCTGTTCCCTCCAAGGGAACCCCCTCTTAGGACCTTTCTTCCCATTTCACAGTACACAAGAGGCATCGCCAGCACTCCTGTAGGATCTCTGGCCCGAGCCTGCTGTGCCCATAGTTCAGTGGATGAGCATACCCATCACGGAAACACAGCTACTTGCCCATGCAAACACAACAGCCTTAATGTGCTACTTTTTTAAGCACAAAACTTGGCAAGATCTGAGAGCAGAGTAGGCTAAACCAAAATAGAAATACTTCAAATTTTCAATTTAGTCAGACTTTTTGCACCTTGAAATTCCTTTCTCCCCTTCCTTGTCCTCAAAAGTCATCAATAGTGTTTTACTGGGGGAGATGATTATCTAATTTCCTTTTCTGCCTTACTGGTGAATTAGAACTAACTGCATGAGATGTAGAGGCTTTTAATGGAAACTCTGATTGCCCTTAACTTACTGCATTGCCAGTGGCACTGCCACAGAATGGAAAAATCACTAAGGCTCCTACAGCTTATGATAGTTGGGTGTTTAGTATGTGTCAGAAAATGTAAGAAAGAATTAAAGTAGAGGTTACTGTAACACCCCAGAAGGTGTCTCACATGAAAACTGAAGGAAAAATAAAACTCTCGCACACAAGAAGAGTCTAACTTTAACTCAGTCCCGTTGTGAAACACAATCTGCTACAAGAGGCTGCCTACAATGCGAAGCAGCATATTATATACCTTGCTGCCAAATTCTGGCAGGTATTGTACACAGATGTCCACAAAAAAAAAAAAAAAAAGTGAGTATGAGGATGACCATCCCAATTCTGACTCTGCTGCAGGAACAGCAGAGAGGTCATTGCATACTCTTCTGGACACATCAGTCAGACGGGAATGTGATGTGTTACTCAAAAGGACCATGAGGTTCACTCTGGACTGTGATGAGCAGGTTCATCTCTCATCAGCACTAAGTCCTCTGCTTTCATGGCGTACTTCCATGTATAAAAGAGCTAGGTGTGCAGAAACTGCTTGTTAGACCATAGACATAGAGGAAAACTGCTTCATAGAGTTTACAGTGTGCAGAGATTTTCTCTTTTTTTTTTATGTTCAGCAGAATTTGTCCCTGTGGATGAACCAGTAACACTGTAGTAGAAGTGATAACTAAAGGCTTATACATCTAGGATGCATCTTATGTATACATCTTACATATATAAAAACCTTGTAACAGTAAACAGTAACCGGTGTTGGTTGCTCTTGCACACTATTCCCATCTCTCTGCATTGTAGCCACCTTTGTCTTCTGCGTCTGGCCCCAAAAATCTCCAACTGTGCCCTCTCCCTCCTCAGTTCGCATGTGTTAGGGTGGGGGGAGGGAGAAGGGAGGTAGGGGAGAGGGACGGGAAGCAGGTGGTGTTTAATCAGCCTGGCAGGGAAACAGGCAGTCACCAGGGTCCTTTTGGGGGTTTCATAAAGGTGGCAAGCATGCCCTCTGGCAGGAGGGTACCTCCTCTCCTCTTTCCCATGGCAGAGAATAGGGGCAGGGCAAGGAAATTGTGTGTGGTTATGGGTGAGGGGTATTACAAATCAAGTTGGCTCCACCAGCCCAAGCTCTCCCTGATTAACTCCTACAAGCCTCCTCCCAACATAATTGTGCTTTCATGGGCAACCAGAGCCCACCATGATGGGATAAACCGGTCCATCTATTCCACCTTGAGCTATGGGACGGGCCAAAATGGGCTAAAACCACCCTGTAACAAGCTTCATTACAGGACCTGCCAGGGACTAAGTAGTCTTAGAAATCTACAAGGTCAGAAGATGAAGCCTTATGTCATAATGGACTGAGCGCCCTCTCATTTGACTCCTCTTTGTCCCTCACGGAAGGAAATGCTGTGACTCCAGACGGTGCTGGATTAGATAACCTCGAGGCTGAGCCTTCTCCGATGGAGCCAGCCCTGTCCACAATTGCACGAGATAAGCCACTTCGGCTTCTCTCTCAACATTGATACTCGGCAGTTAAAGAGCTTTTATTTGCAACGTTGATTTCCCTTCTCTCCTCTAAAATCTTTCTGAAGTTGTAGACTACTGTTTTAAACACATTTATGTGTCTCTGCCACCATTTTCCCCTAAGTCTCAATCAATGCAGCGGCCTTTCTGCTTAGCAATACAGATCATGCCACCACAGTCTGCTGCTCTCTACAAAGCCTCCCCATTAACTACAGAAACAAGTTCAAGGCCACATCTTTGAGCACTCTGGACTACCACCTGGACACGGCTTCTTCTGATGGCACATTTCTACTGAAACCTTGCAACGGCCCCCCCGCAGAGGGCAGTTCACGAGTCCCTCCGGTGGCACACAAAACGACGCAGAGCCTGGCTGCCTACCTTCCCCCTCTGCAGATAAGAAAGATGAACCTTGCCCCTTCCAGGCCTACAGGGAGAAACCGTCTCCAATGTGCTGATTACCTTCGGCTGGCCCTTCTGGCTGTCCCTCTCTGTCTCCCACCCACATTCACATGTCAGGAAGGACATCAGGCACCTTCTCTGCACTACTAAATTCAGCTGTACTCTAGTATTGCAGGTGATGGGCTCTGTGTAACTACAGGAAGTGATCCAGTACTCAGAAGACTCCCTCCATCTTGGACCAAACAGTATCTCTTAATTTCACTTCTTGTGTTATTAATGTCACTTTGCTAAGACAGCGAAACATGGCTACTTCACCTCCAAGGTTATCTCACTCTCATGCAGGGGAAGGACACACAGTACTCATGAATTCCTGTGACATTCTGCTGCTATTTCCTCATCGTCTCAGTATTTTGCCCTTACAAGATGTATCTTGAAAATGGCAGCTGTTATGCTCCACACCAACGTTGGAAGGTCTCTCCACAAGCAGCTCTGCACTGCCACTGCTCTCTCAGCCCAGGGATACCGACTTTGGGAAAGGGCAGGACCCCAGAAAGATGGCCCAGAAACCAGCACGGGTCACAGTGATGCTAAACCTCTTCCATGGTTTCCAAAGGGTATGACAGTTTGCTAATTCACACTATGAAAGTCTCACTCTCATCCATTTTAAAACACATTGAAGATATCAAGCAAACAACGTTTCTGCTTGAAGGTGACCTATTCAAAGTTCTACAGGACAGGCAATCCTATCTGTAAGACCTCTGTTAGAGTCAGTCACACAGCCCTGACCCTGCACTGTGAGACTAGGCCCTCCTCTTTTGGCAAGCGTGCCTTGCAAAAATAAAAACACCCTCCCACCCCCCCACCTCTGCCCCACATCCATAAACACGATGGCTCTGTGACTCCAAATCCAGGTCTGCATTTAATTTTTAGTTTTAAAATAAACAAACGAAACTTTTCTCCAATTAACATCGACCATATATTCGCACACTTGACTGTACAGTAACACAACAAAAGACAGCTCTTCAGCTGGCACAGAATAATTAGTTGCAATGACTGCTGGAGTTGAAACTAAGAATCCAGCCCAGAATTTAGTTTGGTGTCATGGAGAAAAAGCATGCGGTGGGTGGGATGTGGAGGGAAAAATCTTACAAAGCTAGTAAGCTAACCCACTATTTCACATCTCTCTGGTAAGACATTTATATAGAAGAGCTTAGATAAAGTTTAGAAAATGGAACATTTTCCTCACTTTTCACAGTACAAAATGTTCAATGTCCTTTTAATGTGACACGTTAGAACAGGATATCAGAAATTTTAGCCGATCGGGTCTTGTGAATATCCTCCTCCTTCACTACACAGTGCTGATTCCAAGTTCCAAGTGAGAAATTTAGCAATGTTGTCCAAAAGAAATTAAGAAAGTCTGGAAGAAACATGTGCAACTTGCATGTTACCCATTACCGCAACTAGGATTTATTAAATAGTAAGAGAATTACTGGTTTCTTTTATTATTTTTTCTTTTGAGTTTGTTGTTGTTGTTGTTGTTTGGTTGTGGTTTTATTTTTTTTTTTGCAAACATCAAATTTTAAAACTGATCTGCCTAGCCTAACGAACTCTTACTCTATGCAGGATGAAAGAAAAAGCATTTCAGCTTGTGAGGGATAAGATTGTACGTGAGTGAGGGACAACATGGGTTAAAATTCACCTTGCTTCTCACTCCTCATTTATGGTGGGTTTTTGGAGAATGACGGACATCTGGAAATCAGTTTTACATAGAAAACCAGAAAACAGGGAAGAACTAGGAAGATGAATAAAGGCTCATCACAGACACAAAAGACCAGAGCAAAAAGAAGCTTGGATTTGGGTATTCTTGTCTGGCAAGGAGGCAGGCAGTAAGGCTAATGAAGCATTTGCGATATGGGACGTATGCCAGCGTAACAAAGAAGATGTGCATCAGCTCTGCAGATGTGCCAAAGCCCCCAGAGCAAAATAATGACATAATCACCATCAGTGTCACAGACCAGACTGTACACAAGGTGACATGGGAGAGAATAAATAAGAGTCTTTAGAGGCCTGTAGTACACACACGGGAAGGAATAGCCATTCCTCACAACTGCCACAAGAGAGTGGCGAGATGTTTGGTATAATGAGTGCAGCAAGCAAAAGAAATCTTGAATTGTGCAAGGCTAACGCATTATAAATTGGTGCTTTTCTCCATCTCCGGTTGACGTTTCAATTCCCTCTACCCCTTGTTGAATGCAAAATGAAATGGCAGTAGGAGTCGGAAGAGTTTGCCAAGTTTTGTTTTGGTTTGGTTTTGTTGGTGTTTTTTTGGGTTTGGATTTTTTGGGCTTTTTTGGAAGGGGAGGGTTGTTTTGTTTGAGAAGAGGATGTGGCAATAAGGATTACTTCCGGTAAATAACTGTAAAAGAAAAAGAAAACAAAAAAAAACAAAACAAAACCCCTCAAACAAAACACAGCACACCACCACTACATGAACACACATGCACAGGCACAGAAACCCTGCACCATTCAGCTGGAAAAATAATAGGATTCACCCAAAGCAAAATTAGAAACAAATGAGAGTGGGTTTTGGGGGTTTTTTGGGGTTTGGATTTTTTTGGGGGGAAGGTGGTGCTTCTTGGTTTACAGCTATCCACAAACTAAATCAGGAAAAATCCCACTAAAATATTTTTCCACGCTGAAAGACAAGATTACTATTTTATTGATCAGTAATAAAACAGCGCTTAGGGCAATTTAGTACTTAACATGTTATTTGCGGTGGGGAGTAATCTGAAAAGCTCTGAGTAGCCTTAAATCATTTCACAACAGCTCTTCCTGCATAAAAGCAAGTGTTCGCCTCCGTACAGCTGCGTGATTTTGTGGTATTTGTTTGTGGTGGTTGTTGTGTTGTTTTTTTTTACAGGACTTTTGTAGATTTTTAAGGGGAACATCTGTTTGATAAAGTAGAATGATGCTGGTAGTAATCCACAGGCCTAAGTGGGCAAACTGTGAAAGAGCAGGAGATACGCTGAAGGCGCCAACAGGACTCTCACAGAAGGAACGCTCAAGTACGTCATTGTTTGCAGGATCTGGCCCTACGAGAGGAGCTCCGAAGAACAAAGCACTTGGCTTCACCAGTGTCCCTTTTCATTGCTTCTAATGAAAGATTCATAAGAAAACTTTAATTTTTTATGATCTTTTTTTGCATCTCTGTATTAGCTGCATCCACTTTGTATGCAATTTCTTCTTAAATACAGAAAACCTGTTTCAAAACGCCAGGCACAATAACTTAATCAGCACAATAATTCATCTTGATTGTTGTGCAGTCCTTCTTAACAGTAAGGAAGTGAGACAGAGCCCAGAAAATGCTTTAAATGATTTTTCCTTTTCATTGCAAACTGATATATTTGTGAAGAATGCAGGTGAAAGGTCTGGAGCAGAGTTTCGGGAGGTTTATTTAAAAAACAAATCAAAACTATTAAAACCTCCCTAATTTGCTAGTTAAACTGCTCAGTGGAAGAATGATTGTATTTGTCCTTTTTGGCTTCGCCCAATTAATTGGAGCAGTAACATAACGATTGTTAATAAACAGTTAATTTGACTGTACCTCTTGCCTATCTAATAACTGCGCCATAGCTTTGTTTGGCATATCATCTGGGAAAACAAGGAGGCCTCCGTATCATCTTGATCTGTTGTATATGAAGTTTAATAATTATGCTACAGAGGATTCTAAATTAATCACAGAAAGCACAACAATATTAATAATCTGTTTAGCAAACTCTGGCCTCTTTGATGTTAGGAGCAGAGAGACAGTGAGAACCATGGCAGGTTTTTAAACTGGGCAAGTGTTTGTTTCTGTTACAGGTTATACCAATGTTTTCTTTTATGTGTTTTCTACTGGACACCTTTCCTCTAAGAAAAAAAACAAACCAAACCAAACCACAAACAATCCCACCAAATCAAAAACAAGCCACAAAACAAAACCACAGCAGAACTCAACGCACAAGCCTGTGCTTCTCCGGGTGTGTTTCGATCAAAGCTAGACAGATTGAATTTTTCATTTATTTACCAAAGTTTCACGCAGTCATTCTTCATAATTATGGCAGCGTTTTAATTTTTTTTCTTCCCTTGAATAGGAGAGAAGGGGTTCTGAGAAAGTTTTTAATTAGCTAAATAGGTCTGTGTAATCTAGATGAAATAAACACGCCCGTTTGAAAGGGCTGTTAGAACTTTTCCAGCCATTTAATCCATAGATGGCTGAACACAATGATACCTTCCACAGAAAGCTACAGCCACCACCAGCAGCTGTTAGAAGAGAGCTTGCTCCCTGCTCCTATTGATAACCCTTTGTGGAATGAAGAAAAAGAGCTGAGGGAAGGAGAACTGAATGTCAGACAATAGACATCGCTACACACACTGTCTCTGAACTTTCCTCATCTCTGAAGGACAATTAATTATGAAGGCCTTTGGGGTAGGTCGAAGCAAGGGAAAACCTACTGCTGGCCCAGCACTCCAGCCGCTATCTCTGTGTTTGTTAAATGGTTGTGCCTGTTGGGGAACCAGAGTAGCAGCCACCAAAATAGCCAATAGATCATTTAGGGAAAAAGAGCAAAAGATTTTTTTTATGTGTGTCTGTCCTTGTATAATTCTATTCTCACTGTGAAATCATCCATACACAAAACACAAGGACAATTTTTTTTTTTTTTTTTTTTTAGAAGAACCACAGGGTAGGTTACAGTCAGAAACGGCCTCTCAGTGGTGTGTTAAAAAGGATGGTCTTTTCACCAAATCATTTCACAGAGGCAAAACAGACAAACACAAAGAGTTGAGACTTTTTCTCCTACATTAAATAGAGTAACTGATAAGGTCAGACATATGATACCTAAAGACATGAATCTGTGAACTCTTGAAGTCAAAGGACTTCTCTGTGCAAAGGAACAATCTTTCAAAGGAAATAGATCATAGAACTCCACTGAATCCCCTTTAAACTTTATGAAGCAGGAGGAGAAAAAGCTCTAAGTAGGGAAGCTTGACAGAAGAGCCTTGAACTATTTTCTGAAGGAAAGATGAGACCCTCCCTAGGCTGCCACAAAACATCTTTTTTTTTCTAAAGGCTCTTCTGAACTTTGATATGTGCCAAGACACCGCTATTGAAAGCTGTATAATTATGTGCTATAGCCACTGTAGAAAATGCTTTGTTCACCACAACAAAGAACAATAAGCAAAGTAAAGTGACATTACACTGTATCTTTTTCTTTAAGAATGTTGAGAAAGGTCACGGTACGTTATAACTAATAAAGCTGTTGAGTAAGGAAGTTTAAAGTTGATCTTGCTGTGCTTAAATGTAACCCAATGACAAAAAGGCAGAGGGAACTAAAATTGTAATGACATTAAAAAATAGACCATATATCAACGTGCCAACTTCATTATACAAACACCTTGAATTCAAAGGACACAAACAGAAAAAAAAACCCAAGTGTAGCCCTGCAACAGTATTCCTCGCGCGGTTCTCTCCCTAATAGCTTCCAAATACAATCTGCAGTTCAACTAACTGCAAAAACTGACTAATAAGCATTAATCGATACATGCAACGCACGGACCTTCTATTGCAAGCCGTGGATTTTGTTACTTGGTTAAAAACTGGATTCATTTCCTGTGCAGTTTCAAGGAAAGCTCTGCTGTTTCACAAGACGGCCTCTTCACTTTGTTGTTTTGGTTGTTTTTTTTTAAAGAAAAAGGCCTGAGGGTATAAATTAAGTCTCCTGAAACCAAGATCTTTTTAAGTGAAAAAGAAGTTCATCTAAACACCTGTGTTTCAGTTTTCCTTCAGAGGAATCAAGACAATTACGTCTGCTGTTCTCAAACTGTCAAGGCAGCGTTACTCTCCTCGCTGCAGATCACCAGACAGAGGCCTTCCCACTTTGTCTTTAAGAATGCCAGGGACGATGCTGAAACTCTACAACAATAAAGCCCTTGAAGGAGGAACTATACAGCTGAGGGAAAAAAATGCCAGGAGCTTCATACAGAAACAAACAACTGTCCCGTTAGGCTGTGCCCACTGCTGGCAGCACCAGAAGTGCAGAGATGGCCAGGGCAGAGCACTTCATGTGGAAAGAGCAATCCCTTGAGATGGAAGTTAGCAATTTACGAACATAATTTTCACTTCTCTTGAGGCCACTTTGCACTGCCCTGGTTGTGTAAAGGACTTTTAGGCTGGTTACAAATTGTACTTGATGGTGTCCACTTGTGTATTGTGAAGCCACTCGTTTGTGGACTTAGTTTAAACAAGAATCAGGTGCAAAGGCTTTAATTCGCCTTTTGATGAACACCAATTCAGTTCAAGATCAATCCTGCAGATGAAACTGGGAAAGAACGCAGGTTCCTAAAATAAGCACTTGAGTGGTCAAAATTTTTGATAATTTAGGATATCTTAATTTTTGGATGCAGTGCTGGGCACACTTCATTTTCAGGGACTGGACCATTGAGGACCTCCTGACAAAGTGGCTCTCATTAACAGATCTCCAGTTGAGCATCCCAAAATGGAATTGGCCTAAACCCATCATCACTTCTGAATATTTTGGCAGCCAGCGTTCCTCTCAAGGGTTCATAGGCCACTTCCATGATTGGGTTATTACTTACATTTTATAGATGGTGGTATTTGAATTGCTTTACATACTCCCACTGATTTTTATGGGACTAACTCAGAGTGCCTTGTTAAACATTCTGCTAATACTTGCATACGACTAGTCTTAGTTATTAAACTTTTTCCACTAGTATGGCTTTCCCCTGCCAAAAGCAGAGCAAGCTTCTTAAAAATTGCCTTCTCCCCCTTCGAAACGACGCCATGTGCCACAACTAGCACTGTGAAAAGCAGCACTCATCGCATCAAGCCCCACCATACCAAAACTGCATCGAGCATTACTTGTGCAAATAACGCAGCCTGGCAGATGTCTCACTGTTGTGATCAATCTCAATAACTATACCCATGAAAGCGGGCCCATTCCCGTGAAGCAGCGGGCAGGCTGAGCTCAGAAAGACGGTGTGCGTGGGGCTTTGCTTTGGTGTTCATTTGCTCGCTACGCAGAGGAAAGTGGTGAGTGTAAGGAGCAGGCAGGAGGGCACAGAAAGCAATCGCTGGCACAGAGAGAGACCCAGACTTCAGAACTATGGCTGGGTCGTTAAATGCCCACAAGGAAAAGGAACGGGCGTCATGCAGAGAGACATTAATACGTGGAGAATGATGGAACTACAAAAAAGCGCTAGGGAATGGGGACGATGAAGAGGGAGTGGGAGCCAAAGCAAGGCTAAAATCCAGGTATTCTCCTCAGGCTGATTTATTTTACTTGTTTTAAGTGCATAAATCAGTGGGAGAAAAAAAAATATTTCTTGCTTTAACCCGTATTTTTATTTTAATTCATGGCACGGCATCCCCCTTGTTTTCATATATCCTGCCACAGTCACAACTGCATGCACTGATGATCTGTGTTAGGGTTTTGAAAGAGAATTACAAAATTATTTGGGATTTTTTTTCTTTTCACAAATAGCAACAATACCTGATCATAATTATTACAGCTGGCTTTCAAAAGCCTACAGCAACACATATCAAGGAGCACAGCAAACTGTCCTCTCTTTCTGACCATGTTTGGCATTTGTGCTGGGACACTGATTTGTGGCTTTCATTCACCAAGACAACCTACCTTCTCCATCCCTGGTAGAATGATCCCATAGCAGGCAGGCATCTTTACTTTCCACCAAAAAAAACCAAAGAACAAACCTGTGCTGGTTTTTTGCCTCCTTTCCAAAACTCAGTTTCAAGTTCCTCTGTAGAACTCCGCACAGGTTTCTCCAGCTAACCCTACTGCAAGTGTGAGAAATGTGGAACAGGTCCCACAGATACACACACGTGTGCGCACAAAACACAGGCAAAGCTGTATTGCACCGTAGAAGGCGTTGTATCTCTCTCTGGCTCACAGCCACAAGGGTACAATGGCAAAGCTAAAAAGGATAGGACATGCGGTTTGTTAAACATCTTATTTGACTTTGCTACAAGCTGTCAGTTGCAATGTGCAGGGAAAGGAACACAGCATCACAGACTCCTGACCGAATCAATGGCACAGCCTGATACGGACCAAAAGCACATTTTAGTTTTATATGTTTTTTTCCTAATAGTTAATTTAGGAGTAGTAAAGCACATGCATGAATTTCACCCAAGAAGAGATAATGGGGGATGGTTTAGGAATAGCAGTGTGAGTAATTTAAGAGAAACAGCATATCAGACTAATGAGAAGATCAGCAAAGCATCACTGAAGTATGAGAGGAAGGAACTTTGATGATGCTAAATATGGCAAATGCCCAGTTTGCTAAATCCTTTGAGATCCAATTTCAACATTACAGTACTTGTCATTTTTGCTTTGCCGCTTATGGGGGAGGGGACGGGTATTTATCAGGAAAAGTTACACTGGCTACATTAAAAACTGCACTGTACAGTTTAATGATCTTGTAACTGCTGGATCTTTAGTGCAAACCCAAGATTTAAACCTCTAGAAAATTCTCATTATACTAGGAAAGGCAAGAAAGACTGAGTGAAAGAATCTGCAAACCATCACCATTTATAATGTCTCTTTCCCTCCGTGATGGGGGGTAAAAAAAAAGCCAAGAGGCTTCTTTCCTTCCAGCTGCTAGACACTCTTGGCTGAGAAGGGGAGACTGCAATCACTAGCAGTGGTAAACGTATGAGATTTGTATTTCCTTATCTACCTGAAAACACCTATAAGCTCCCCACAATTCTGCACTGAGGTGATCCGCTTACTTTAGCACTGCAAGTAATGTTTTGAAAAGGAGTAATAAGTGCCTGAAATCATCAAGGATATGAGACCTTTTGAGGGCAAAGAACATTTCAACCTCTGTTCTGCAAACAGAAAAAAAAAAAAAGCTGCATTGAAAAAAAAAGCTTGAGGAAATTTTTGAGCACCTTTTGACAGAAAAAGTTGATCACCTCACTTATCTCCTTATGTACTTCCTTTTATTTTCTCATATTTAGCTATTGTGCCTGGGCATCTAGGCAGACCTGCCCTCTTGAAAGGGCCTGGGGGGCTATGGCATGCCAAACATGAAGTCTCAATGTCGTCATGAGCTGCAATGAATGGCAAACCCCTCAAGGAACATCCTCTTCCCCCCTCTCTCTTGATCTGTTCTTTCCATGCAACTGTTCTCCCAAAAAAACTGTATGCCTAGGATAAAGAGAAGAAGCTGAGAGAGTCAAGAAAGTCTTTGTTTAGAGACTTTTTTGCATCACCTGAACTTAGGTGCTGTGAGAACAAGCAGTAGTAAAAATCCTTTGGAAGTATTTTAAGCAGGAAACTATTCTCATGCTGATAAATGTCACATTTGCCGTAAGAGGGGTCTCATTACGCAACTTGACCCCAAGTGGAAGGTGCAGACAAAAAAACTCCAATTAATAATTAGTATCACCATTGCTTTCCCACTACACTAAGAGATGGGATTACTCCAGCCTCCCCCTCACGCACACTCTGTTCAAATGCATCATTACATCTGACTACCTGAACAATGCAAACTGCCGTCCTCAGCAGGGAGAAAGGCTCTCCCGTGGTATTGCCGAGAGTCAGCATGTTAATGATAACAATAGTCTGCTGAGCTACCAGGCTGGCCTGTAAACAGGAATCTTAATCAAAGCACCAAACACGTTACAGCAGAAAACAGAAAGCATTTACTTCGAGAAGTCGTTTTATCCTGCAGCTTGACAA
>WBNH01011776.1:352812-370312 GCA_013401255.1 Urocolius indicus | reverse complement strand
TGCCAAGAAACTTCACCAAAGAGAATTGATCAGCAGAAACTGGGCCAAGTTCACAAACCTGGGGGATAATCTTCCACTAAGACTGAAAAAACCCATAACCCGAACGTGCTTAAAAGAAGGATTTCTGTAATTTGGTTGGGGGGGGGTGGGGGGGGGGGGAGAAGAATGTAACAAACTAATTTAAGCTAATGTAATGTTTATAAAGTTACTTAGATAATGACACCATGTATGCCATTATAATCATTAAAACCCAATCTATGGTTTTTTAAAAAAAAAAAAAAACTTAGATGATTAACACAAAATCAAGTTGATGTGAAGGAACAATTACTTTTAGAAAAAAAATCAGGAGGTCCTAATATTCTGTAGAATGAGGGAGGATGCAGCTGTATGTCGACAGCTTTCATATCCTCATTTGAATAATGTGGCCTGAATCTGTCACTTTATTCATCCTCCTTATGCTCAGTGTACTCTGCATCAACAACAAATTAAGTTGTAAATAAGAGACAATCATCACTTTTGTTTTTAAGCAGCTTCTGCATGGAGAATTTCAATGTACTGTTTCTTTTTGACAGAAAGAAAGGGATTCTACACGCTGCTTGTGTAAGCACAAATATGAGGAAACCAACCGAAATGAAACAATAAGGCAACACTTGAGAACTGCTCCAAAATGTTCTTGGAAGTACATTTCTACCGCCACAGAAATCTCCCTTTTTAATAGGATATGTATAATAAGAAGTGCTTTGTTTACTGTAATAATTATTCTTACTTTGCTCTACAACGTCAATGATTTTTTTTTTATTTCTCATTTTAAAACATCCCCTTACTTCATTAGGCACAAGCCGGGTACACCCCAGCAAGAACAAGTGAATAAAGTCAGCTGTAACTTTTCTGTACCCAGAAATATCATTAATCTCTAACACGATACCCTTTCGTGGGCAAATATAGCATGCAGTAAGGAGAGAGGGGGGAAAGAGATTTCCTTACCTTTACATCTGAGAAGTAAGTTTTCAGCATATTGGAACTTGGGTACCGGGTGTAAAAGAACATGAGCTTGGCCTTTTTCAAGTGATTCGGTGACAAGCCTTCCTGCATGTAGGATTGAGTTAGTAAAGGAAAAAACCTTCTTTCTTCTGAGAAAGTTGTTTCTGAATGTGCAGGGCCTCCTTAAATACTCTACGGTCCCACAGACTATAGGAGAAAATAATATTAACATTCAAATTGCTGCGCTGGAATTTTCTGTAAAGTAGCTAATGGAGGGATGTGAGGCCATATAACTGAAACCCTGTATTTCCTATCAGTTTTGGTGCTGGGTCTCAGGAATTTTGCAAGTTTATGGCTTGTGTACCATATGTATGTTCACTTGTTGCTAAGGAAACAAATGCACGAAGCATGTGCTGCGGAAAACTTATCGGAAGCTTTCTCTCTCTCTCCTTTGCAATATCAGCTAAAGTTTCTTTTCCTCTCAGTGTTGTGCTGCTTGCACAAAATAAAGCACACACATGTAAGATGACTAGAGGCACTTTATCACTTTGAGCAATGTTTTATACAGGCACCTGTTTCATTCATGTCGATAAAGTTTAACATCTTGAGTAACTCTCTCTAATGCTGCTGCTGCTGCTTTGCTCCAGCCGTTGCCTGGCAAATCAGAGCAAAATTTATAACAGGCAGAGCCCCTCGACCCCCCCCCCCCAAACTTGTCGTCTCCCAATTTACACAGTTAACTCCCCAGACAACGAAGCTGTATTTGGGGCTAACTAATCGATAGTGGGCTAGCAGATCAATAAACGGCCACTTACCCTATAAGGCAATCTATTTATCCTGGAAACATCATTACCTTTTAGATCTGTAAACAGAAGCAACTAAAAGAGTTCCCAAGGGAATGTGAAGCTAACCATAACAATCTCAGCTTGCTGATTTTTCTCCCAGCTTCTTGGCTCTCTTTTGTGTACTGCGTGCTAGGATGGTTCTGGTCACATCTGTGCCGCAGACTGGCCCTGCCATTTCCTCAGCAAATTAATGGCTTTATAATTTATCAGGAATGAAGATGCACGTGGAGAAAATCAATGTGGCCCCCACAAGGTCAATTAAGGGTTCTTCCCAGAAGCTTCTCTAAGGACTGTTTCTCCTAAACACAATCGGTGAAAATTTCACTCGGTTCACACCTTACGGTGACAGGAAGGTCACCCAAGTTGACAGATGTGCTGCAGCCAAGGTGTCTCTTCCACCTTACGGCTGGGCGTACGTCAGCACAGAACATCTCATTCCAGGCCTCGGCATGGGAAAACCAGAATGATTTTTATCAGCAGGGTACCGAAAATTAACTTAGGCCTTCTCAGCACAATTCCTTTTTCTCTAGTTCGTGAAATCTGCTGAAACTCTTTCCCTTTGCTTCAGTTACAAGGTTCATTATTTTAGATCGAGAAAATGTAGCACTTAAAAATAATGTTTTTAAAAAGGCATTGACAATATTAGTTTAAAAATCTCTTATTATCTTGAAGTACATGGAAAATGGCTGAGCTGAACTTGCGTTTTGTTTTAGATGCTTAATGATTACAAAGAAGATAATTTATGACTGACATACTTCTTGTGCCAAGAGAAGAGTTGAAAGAACCTCCAGTTACCTCCATTAGACTGATAGAGAAGTCTAAAAGAGCATTACACTCTGCAGTGCCATCTGTCAAAATACGTAAGTGAAATAATAGTAGCAAGCTGTCACCTATTGCTTAGTGATAAGAGTTTTAGACAAATCAAAACTTCTACACCAGAAATCCATTTTGTTATGTGATACTTTCAGGAAAGTGGAGGTCCAAAGGGGAACTCCAGTTAGTAAACAAAAAAAAAAAAAAAAAAAAAAAGAAACAGAAGTCTCTCTAATTTGCAGTCCCTCTGCATTAACAGACAACGTGTTAATATTGGGTCTGGCATGTATTCTCTTTCAATGCAAGCTCAAAGATGGACTTAAACTTTCAAAAAAAACCCCAAGCTTTCCCATTTGCTGGATTTAAGCATGTTAGACAATTGTCTAAACATTTGGATTCCTTCTGCATTTAGGATTTTTATTTTCTGCTCTAATGCCAGAGGATATTGATATTGAACAAAACATGTATTAAAAGACGTTCTGAGACTCAAATTCCCAGAAATCCATTTTTTTTATTAAAATTATACTTGTTCTTAAGCACTTGGCAGCCTTAAAGCAATACCAAATACGCAACAAATCTGTATATCTTGATCCTAAGGTTAATGCTTTATTGTGACAAAAGATATGATCTGTATTAATCTAGCAAAAAAATAGTTATTGACAGACACAAGAGCTAAGAATTAGATAACCCACTGCTATTTCAGAAAAAAAAAAAAAAAAACACAACAAAACAATAAAAAAAGCCCTGAACTGACCAATTGCTTAATTTCCTTTTTAAGTGCTTGGGCTGAAAAGCAACTGTTCTTCCAAGAAAGCACTAGCTGTTTCCAGGATACTTACACACGCACAATGACTCATGATGAAATAGATTCAGTAAACATACAGCTGTACCGAACACGAGCTAAGCCCCATTCAAGGCCAGGAAAGAAAACGAGCACAAATAAATATTAAGGAGGTAAAGGGAGGAGGGGTGCCGAATGGAACGCAAACAAGCTCTGTCCCAGCAGCTCGTGTGGCTCGCCTCAATTCTCTTAGCTATAGCTTTGTGAAGACAGATGACATTCAATTCTATGGGTAATGCAAAATAGACAATAACTGCTGAAACTTGAGCCAGCTGCCAGGTGTAAAAAAAAAAAAAAAAAAAAAAAAAAAAAAAAGGAAAGAAAAAAAAAGGAGAGAAAGAAAAGATGATAAATCCATAAATTAATGACAGACATCTGCTCAGGAACATAAAAGATCAGAGGAACAGTGTACTGCAGCTGAACCTAAAGTGGTGTTCAAACAACCTGAGAGTCTCAGCGTTGTGCGTTTACACAGTACGACGCGGCCTCACCTAACGCAGCAGCCTCAAAAAGCCCAAGCGCTAAGGAATAGGAAGCAAAGGGCCGGGAATGAAATGTAGACAGCCCTGCCTGGTTTAAGTGGAGAAGCACAGGGCGGGCACTGCACAGCATCTGACTCATTTGCACTTCAGTCTTCCCAGGTAACGCTCTTCTTCCGTAAAAATATTTTTCAGTGGAGATGATCTTCCACTCCTGTTACTCTCAGCCTCAGCTCCCACAAATGCTCAAACACGCTTTTCTAGCCCACACACGTATTAAGCTGAAGGAAAAGAGGTTAAGAATAGGCTGTATCAGGTAAAAAAATCTGCACTAGCAAAGCCAAGCTCCTCCTTAAGTTACACCTCAGGTGCTTTTAATCAGCAAAGCACCGAATAACTGTATCTCAGAGCATCTTCAAGACCCTGCAAAGAACCATCTGGATGGAAAAGTATTCAATTCCTTGCCCAGGTTTTATCAACAGCACCCAGTTATCCCGCTTGCTGTACAATTGCTCATATTTTTTTTTTAAGTTTAATTAGTTTAATTCTAGTCAGATGTAATAACTCCTCATTTCAAAATGTTGTAATTCACTAATTACAGCTTTCACATATTGGGACTGCAAAACTCATTCCAGTTGGACTGGAAATCTGTTTAAAAATAAATAAAATTGTAGAAAGTTTCACTAATGTTTTAAAGCCCTCCTGTCAGGGAGAGCACGCTAAACTTCTTCACCTTTACAAATGTCTTAACAGAGTACAAACTACTGTTGTGCTTCAATTTTGATCTATGCAAATGTTTTGGGACTGAACAAGGCTATTTTTCTCGAGATGCAAAGAGGATGCATGACAAAGGAGGACCATGCAGAAAAACAATTCACTGTCTGTTTCTTTTGGAATTTGAATAAAACTTAATATTTGATTAAACAGATTAGTTTGCAAAGATACAGACTGCATTCATGACCAAGATGGGAATTCACGCTGCAGGTGCATCTTATCTTGTTTAGCAACGTATGCAAACATTAACCATTTCCTTCTACAATTCAGTAAAGAACGACCAGATAAATTTTACAAGTGCTGGTTAAAAAGAAAAAGAACAAAAACAAACAAAGAAAAAAATCCTCCAAATAAACCAGGCTAGTTCAGTGTTTTACTTACTACTGAAACCTGAACTTGGCTGTGTATGTTATTCTAATGCTCTCATCCTGATTGTATTGTCCAGGGAAACAGATGTTGCTTTCTGCAGGAAAGAAAGATCTGCTTCTCTCAAGAAATTTATTCCCTTTATGTCCACATTCAACCACGTAACATACAAGTGCTCCAGCAGAACTGACCACAAACAAACCAACCTCCATACTGCACCTTTCCCTAGAAACTGTAAGCTACCTGTACAAACGAGCTGCTGCTAGAAAAACGCCATACACACAGCCACAGCTGACCCTACACCTTGCGCAGAACTGCTATGGAACAAATCTGTTTGTCCCAGCAGATCTGTAAAAATCCCAGATCAAAAACTAAACCCAAATCGAACTGCAACCTGCAACGGTATCTAGATGGGAAAGTCAGAGCACTTTTGCAACAATAGGTGAAGAACAGGGGCAAGGAAGGAGGAAGAGAAACACTAGCACTCGACATTTTCCCTGGCTGAGCCTCAGAGTGGCAGAGGACTCTGTCTCAGAAGCGACAATCTCTATTAGTGACCGCCAGTACGAACGAGCAGGAGAAAGGGGAGAAATACTGAGAAGAAGGGAAACAAGGGAGAGATGTTCCACAGGTGAAGAGGTTCAAGTGCAGCCCTAGAACCACTAGCTCACATACTTGGCATTTTTCACCTCTTTCTTGCTCCTCTCCCTGGATAAAAGAACTACTTCTATACAAATTATACAATTAGTATGCTATTGTACTGTTTGGTAGAAATTACTTAATTGCTCTGGCCTGAGTCTTGCCCTCAGCTGCCACTCCTGTTGACCTCAGGACTGCTTTCTGAGCATCGTAGCTTGCATTTCAATATCCAGGAGAGATTTCCAGTTTGACTCTCCAAAAGTAACTGGCAGTAACCATGAGTGATGCTAAATTTAGACTGACTGCTCTGATTTGTCATACAATCTATATGGCAAGAAGATTTCCCTGCTACCAATGCAGCAGAGATTCTCTTTTGGGAAAGAGGTCCCTCAAACACTATGTCTGCTACCAGCTGGCTCTCATAAACACCAGCAGCTAAGGAAGGTGGTTTCCAACTGGGAACTCTTTCCCCTGTAGAGACAGGACCTATTCATACAGGTCAGACAGCAGCAATTCTTGACTCTGACTTGGCCCAAGTTAGATCAAAGACCGATGGTGATGGACTCCCGATCTGGTGCATGTCCCAGAGGCACTCACTGCCAGGTGAGGGATGGGAAGTGCAGGTAATCAGCAGGTCTCAAGCCCTGAAAGCACCCTCCGGAGGATTTAACGTGTCTACAGAACACGGGGTTAAATCCACCTAAAACCACCAGAGTTATGAATTGCCTAGAATATACCCAGTGATGGGGCTCAGCCTCAGGCATGTGCCCTCACATGATACTCCTGGAAACAACACAAGTTCCTCAGCATGGCTGCCATTACTCCAGGAGGGGCAGAGTTACTCAGTGGCAATTACTTTCATCCACTTAGGAATGAAATCAGCTGCATCTAAGGCACCGTGCTTGTGCAGAAACCCTTCTGCTGGGGTCTTGGAGGTGGGGAAAAAAAAGTTGATCTACACTTCAAGCAAAATCCTCCATTTTATCATTGGACAAATATGGTATTTTATTCACTTTCAATACAACTTTACTTGGAAGAAAATCTTTTGACCAAAACACACAGTAGGAGAAATGATGGAAGAAACGAGGGGTGTTATTGCTAAAAAATAAATAAATAAATTTAAAGATCTAGTATTAGTTTTGAGGGGAAAAAAAAAAAAAAAAAAAGATAGCTCTTTACTATGTCTGGCTATGCCAAAACAAGGCAGAGATGGATTTTTTTTCCCCCTAAATAATGCCTGCTATTGCTCTTGAGATAAAAAGAGAGATTTTTTTATTATTTTTTTTTAAAAACAAGAAGTGTCCTGTAAATTTAATACAGCTGAAGTTTTATATTTAATTGTTCTCTTGAGCTTTCCAAAATAATTTGCTTTGTGTATGTTAGGACAAAAGATTTCTGTGTATGGCTGAACAGAGGTTAATCATGCATAGCAGGCAGCTGCACAAGGGCTGAGGAACAGACCTCTGGGTGGGGGAAAGAACTTGATGCAGCCTGAATATATCAGTACCTGTGTCTTTTGTGCTTCATTTCCCTTACACACTTGAGAGCTAAAGACTCACAATGAGCTGACCGTGGCTCTCTGCGAGCTCTAGCCATGACACCATTAACATAGGTTGCATGTTGGCCTGGCAGGGGAGGTGGCTGTGGCCTGAACAGTTTTTGGCCAGGGGCAATGTCCTCTCTATCACCTTCCCGCCTGGGGAAGGATTCGCCAGCCCAGGGAAACCCACTGGCACTCGGGTCATGGGCTGGGCTGTCTTCCTGACCCCTCAAGAAGGTCTAAAAGGCTAGAGGAGGGACAGTGGCTTTTGTTATGTGAACCTCGTTGCTGATGGAGCAGCATCAGTCAACACCTGGTATTTTATTTGGCCTCATCAAGCCGCTCGCCCACTCTCCCGTGAGCAGCCTGTTCCCACAGCGCCCAGGGGAAGCCCTGGGGCACAGGCACGGTCCCTCTCCCGCCAGCCACCAGCCGGGTTATGGCTTGTCTTTTGAAAAGGATATTGCACTTCCCGAGTAGGGTGAGATATCAGACATGTCTTGCAGGTCGCCGCACTCGGACTTTATGAGGGACAAGGAGAGGCCCTCGGCGGCGCTGGGGGGGTGGGCCGGTGAGCAGGGATGGTGGTTCATGTGGTGCGACGACATCTTGGTCCTCAGACTGGTGGTCTCCCGGGTCAGGTCAAGGGACTCAGGGGAGGCGCGCTCTTTCCCCGGGAAGGAGGCCGACGGGGCGCCCAGCGGGCTCTGAAAGGGGTAGGCCATGAGGGGCAGCGGGAAGGGGTGGCGGAAGGAGGAGGTGGAGAAGCCAGTGGTGGCCGAGAGCGGGGAGTGGTGCAGGGAGGTGTGGTGGCCGCCGGCTGGTGGGGCCGAGGCGGATTGGTCGGAGGAGTTTTTGCGGACGACGAGGGGCAGCGCCTCGGTTTGGTCGGTGGCGCCAGGCATAGGGACGCTGCCGAAGGTATCGAGGGGGTTGGGAATGATGACGTCCCCAAAGCACTGCAGGCGCTGGTTGGCTGTGTGGAAGTTGTGGTTGTCCCCGTTGACAGCGAACCTCGCCTGCGGGATCTGGAGGGGCGGGAAGACCTGAGGAAGCTGGCGGGAGGGCTTGGATGAAAAAACTTTAACCACCGTGTCCACAACCTGCGACATGGCGGTGTTCAGCTCCTGCTTCAGCGTCTCGGCCAAATGTTTGCCTTCCGGATGGAAGGTGTTCGGCCCTTGCTCCTTCTCCTTGGGACCTTCTCTTTTCGGCTTGTTCTCTGCTATCTCCTGCTCCCGGATGAGGGCCCGCGCCCTGTCGATGAACTGCCCCGGGTCCAGCTCGCACATCTCATTGTCTGACCTGCCGACAGAGTCGCCGGCCCTCGCGTCCATGGTTTCGGAGCGCATGCTGTCTTCAGACAGGTTGCCATCTTCATCATTTTCAGAGTCAGTGCTGTCGTAGATCTGGTAGAACTTCTCCTGCAGCTGGCGCAGCTGCTTCTGCATGTCCTCCAGCTGCTGCTTCAGCTGTCTGCGCTCCTCTCGCTTCTGCTCTTTCCTTGCCGAAACCAGCTGCTGGAAACTCTGCTGTTGCTGTTGCGGCAGCTTTTGCTTGCGTTTGTTTTCTCTATAACTTTCCCGGGGACTTACGGACTGCGGAGCTATTTCTCTTTCATTTTCATTGCCCCTTAATGCCACGCTTGGGGAATGGCTCATACCCCGAATTATATTCTCAACCCGGGCGCGTTTAGCTCTCAGGTGCTCGTCACATAACCGATCCACATCAAACTGGCTCATAGACGGCCTGCCAAAAGGGGAAAGACACTCTTGGGGGCTGTCTCTTGAAGAGTTGCTGCATACATCCTCCTGATGTACTTCTGAGCCTGTACTAGAGAGACCGCTGGCTTGGAAACTGGGCTCTGTGCCACCATTTTTGTTCATGTTATTTTTCAACAGCTGGGAAATTATGGTTGCTCCTGGAAAAGGCATCATGGCATCTTCATATGAGTTCGCCCTCTTCAGCAGCTTGCGGAGTACATTTGACTTTTCCCCATCTGCATGCTGCACCACTGAATACTCGACATCCTGCTCTGAACCTTGGGGATTCATGGCACTAAAAAACGTTGCTCTTGCCTTTGCAAAAAATGCAGATGCTGTCCCTACCGTCCTTTTCACTCCAATGTCAACTCTTCTTCTCTTGGTTTGCCTGCTTAAGAGGGCTGTGCTGTCATGGTCAGGCATCACTGGACTGTTATTGTGCCATCTTCAAAAGCTTGTCAGCTGGGCTCAGCTCAAGAATCCTGGGACCCTGGCCAACAGAACAAAAGGACTGATGAATCATTTTCTTTAAATTTCTCCAAATTTCCTGACCTCAATCCTGAATAAAATGCAAAATGCATAGGCTCTGGGATTTATGGCACATTACAATTATTGCAATTTATTATGCACTCTGCTTGAAATGAAACATTTTTAAATATTTCTGCTCCACTGGTTTAAGATGGATTAAGATTTAAAAAAGCAAAAACTGCTTAAGCACCAGTAATATGATTCTCTTGCACAAATGCCTAAAATGATACTGTTTATCTTCAGAAGAAAGAGTAGATTAGAAGAACACAGCCTCTGACAACCAATTGATTAAATTTAGGGCATTGAGATACACGTTACAAAAGAAGATGAAACTACTCCTTATTTAAGATTTATTGTTAAAACAAGAAATTGTATAAAATTTGGATTAAAAAATTCAATTGCGATGTAAAAACTGTAATTGTAGTTTTGCTTTTTAAAAGGAGACAAAACTGGTAAATAAACCTTCAAAGGTCAAAACAACAACTTTCACTTAATTGTAGGCAGGATAGTATATGTGTATGTGAGAGGCAAAGAAATCATAGACACATTTAAACTTACACTGCGGGGCAGGGGTGGAGGGGAACAAAACGCAAACCTCTCTTAAATCATTAGGGAAACATTTACTCAGCAAAGAAAAAAAAAATGCATTAAAATATTTTATAGTCGGGATTATAATATTTACAGAGATGTGATCAAATAAAGGCCAAAACGTAGTTCGTTACCACAGGGACTAGCAGGGACTAGTCACAACAGTGCTTTGTATTCCCCATACATTCTTTTCCTTTTCCTAACTTACATTCACCAAGCAAGCCTCACTACCAAAGGCTGAAGATTCTGTATTTCATACACTAAAATACATGACGCCGAATTTTTTGCATAGCACAGACGAGGCATGTTCACTGTCACATCTCTCTGCTTTAGAAAATTCTCCAAGAACAATATCTCAAATGCCTAGTGAAGCCCTTCTCACATGTAATATTTTGAATTTCCTGTGACATGCAGAAAAGAAGATAAAAAAAATATGGAAAGATGAAAGAAATAACATCAATCAGCTGCGTGAGAAAGGGAGATACCTTCTCTTTATATGAACTCTCATTGTTTCCCAGGAACACCGCATAAAAAGATAACACACTTCCTTGCATTTTGTAAAAGGCTCTTGACATAATTTGTGACTTATTAACTAGTGATGCTAAACTCACATTGCACATAAAGCACTAGACACTCTTTCCTGTTTCTTAAAATCTAACACTGAGGAAAATTAAAATATTTTTCAAGCGACGCTTATCTAATATTAAACTTTACGTTTGCTTAACAGAGCACAATCTTCACAATAACAGGGTATATTGCCAAAGGCAGCATGCAGACTTTTTGGAATTGCTCCCATCTCTTTCGGTTCACCTGTAAAAACATCTACGTGCTCCCTAGGACTGCATCTGTGGCTAGTTTTAAAGAATGACTATCCATGCAAATAGGCATAATTTCAGCATGAAATAATCTGTAAAATCAAGACAGTAGTCGATGCTTAGTTTGCAACCAGGATGAAGGGGATAAAAAAAAAAGAAAAGAAAAGAAAAGCTTTTAACACTTAAAACCACGATATTTATTCTGCAGCCTTTGCCCATATATTCTATATGTACTGAAAGAATTTTCAGAGATCTGGTGTCAGAGTTTTGCTATGGATGTGAAGTTTGTTTAATTAACTGTCTCCTCGAATACAAGAAAGCAAAGAATGATAAATTATTATTTATTTAAAAGAGTCTCATGGATGCAGATGGGAAATCCAGAGACTTGCACTGTTATCAAGTCCCTGTCCAGAGATGATTCCTTATCAAGACGCACATTAAGCAAATGAAGTTTGACCACCTCATGACAATAATGAAATAACAACGAGTTGTGCTGCAGGGGTCCAATTGTAGCATCTGCACACCAGGTAGCTTCCATCCTGCAAGGAACTGCCCTGGAGTCCAGGAACACCAAAATCCTGTTACATGTGAGTGGTAGGATCAGGCCCTGCTTGGCAGTACGTGTCATGAAAGACTGTCTCCTGCCTTCTCTCAATTCATCCAAATGAAGTTTCTCAAGGGGCAGAATCAAAGTCTTACAAATAGGTCTTCATTTTAAAAAAAATAAAAACCTGAGGAGCTGGGATTTCAGAAAGGTTGTTTTTGTAAACAAACGGCCAAGTCTTCAGGGGGCGGAAAGGGATGATCACCACCAGGGTTTTTTAAGCAGGCAATACTGGAACAGAATAAAACAGGGTCAAGGTTGACCTTTCTGTCTAGTGGTGTTCATTTGAAAGCGATATAAACTAATTGCAAGATAACAGAGAGAGCTCTTGCTTACTGCACATAAGATATTCTAAAGGCATTCTCCATAAAGATAATACCTGACAATAGGGGGGGAAAAAAATGCCCACCAACACTGAAAACCTTCACGTTTTTCCTTCTTTTTCTGTAGTCAAGCTATGCTTGATTGAGATCCAGCAATAAGTTCCCAGACTCACACCAAAAAATCTCACATCAGGTTTCAAGTTATGCACATTTCCCAGCAAATTTGAGGTGCCTGACCACTGTTTCCCTCTCTCTTGCCCAATCCCAACCAAGGACACACATGGGGAGGGCTTGCTGTACCCTTGAGTCAGCAGCTCAGGAAATAGGCTGTCCTGCGCCAGGTTGGAAGGTCATTGCCACGCATCCTTCCTCCCTAGTGTCCATTTTCCTCTCCCCAAGCCCCCCATACCAGCAGCTGCTTGCCAGCCTGTTCCTGTCACCAAAAAAATGTGGCAGGAGGTGCCCTGGAGCAATGCCCCCTCCTTCCCTCGCTGGAAGCTGAAAGCATTCGAGTTATCACACACTTAACCTGGGTATTAAGCAATGTCTCCCATTTGCCCTGGCGTTATCCGAAGCCTACAGACTGCCAGCTTTAGGGTTTACATGACTGTTGGCTTAAATATGAGAAATAGTTCTACTTTAGCCTGAAAAAACAGAATGAGTACCGGACGGCCAGTTAACGTTTCAGTCTCACAGGACCAAAACCAATTCACACCTCAAGGGAAGTGGAATGCCATGTACAGCGGGATGCAAAATCCCAGCCACAAGTGCAGACTTTGACACCGATTACATTAGAACTGGATAAATAAGGAACTCTTGGGGACAAAATAAATAAATAAATAAAGAGTAAAAAATTTACAGAGTTTGTGTCCTTTATGTAGTGCCAGGACTTTGGCTGCATGTTGTCTCAAAACTGTATTTCATACATCTAATGTCTCTGTATAGCTATTCAGAAACATGTTGTTAGAAATATAGCTCAGGTTGTCAAGACCTACGTAGAAATCTTCTGAAGCATCATTTCCTTATTAGTTACAGAGTTTTAAATTGACGAAGGTTAAATTAGCTTTACATGTCACTTTTGATACTCCTTGCACGGCAAGTGTAGTTTAAGTTAAATTTACCCTCTATATCTCGAGCTTCAACTTGCACGATGCAGCTTTCTCAGAAACTGAATGTTTTCCATGCCCATGTTAATTAAAAATCATACCAAGGGTCTGAGTGCTTCCTAAGACTATCCATAGATGTAGCTTGCAGTATTTTATCTACAAATTTACTTCCAAAACTTCTGTTTAAGGAGATACAATTGAAATGTAGCTATGAATAACCTCTTAACAGCACAGCAGCTACAGACATGGCTTTATTTCATGTCCCTTTGACAGGCATTGACATTTTAACTGAAAACAGGTTAATTTCTAGGTATGCAAGAGTTACTGTTACCAAACCTTGGGCTAGAAAGGTCTTTAGAAAGGAATATGATGTCAGGTATTTAACTGCACTCATTACGAATCAATCAATTTCTCTAATCAGTTTTGTTAACTCGTCTTGATCCACAAAGACGTTTTCCCTTAGATTAATTAATACACCTACAAGACGCAAAAGAGATGTAAACTCAGAGTCACCACTCTGTAAGGACCCAAGTCAAACCCAAACAGCCATTAAATACACAGCAGTAAAGGGCTAAACTTGACGAATATTTATGGATGAATTGAAGGAGATATCAGTTAGAGCTGAAAATGTTCCTATCTTTTCACAAGATGACTACTTCCTTCCATCCAGCATCTGCTTGCTTCATGTCAGCCCATTATGTCAATACCACACAAGAAATTTAACACGCTTCTGCTAATAGAAATATTTAGATCTCTCTCATTCTAAAGTGCTACAAGGGGTATGGCTTTGCCAGAGTTAGCCAACAAGTCCAGGATGGAAATTATTCCAGTCAACAGCACTTCACGCTAAAACTACAGATAAAATTCAGAAAGCAGATGACATCTATTCACCATAGATCTGTTCAGTGCTAAAATCATGTCAGCCGCCAATGAGTAAGTACTACCTTTTTGTACAAAAAGCTCTGACACAAGTTTACTTGGCAGAAAGGGTTATCTACCTCCCTTAGCTGACATGTCTAACCAAAGCATTTGAAATGAGGCAGAAGCGATGAGCAACAATTTGTGTAGTAACAGCTACTTCATTAGGATTTCTCAATTAGAGGAAGTAAAAACTAGGGCCTGATTTCCTTCAAAATCACACTACCTGCTCTGTAGTCTTAAAGAAAAAAAACTGAACCTTGTTTTATGAACCTGGTGATACCCAGGGCACAATCCAAGAAGGTATTTAGCAATTCCCGTGGATGCCAAATATCCTCCATGCCCATCGACTTGCAGTGAGAACTGACAGAGCTCAGTAACAGGAGGGATTTGGCATCTCGTTAGTTCAGGCCTTTATTTTGGGGAGATGCAGGGCCCTCGATCATGCAGCCGTGCTCGGCATTGCTTAAGGAAACAGATTCTTTGAACGAGAAAAGGAAATCGAGCTGCTCAAGGTAGAAAATTGAAAACATTTTCCTCCTCTCAAGGTAGTTCGGTACTTCTTATTTCACTGACCGTGAAGAAAATAACTCACATGGTCTCCATGCAGAGACAACACTGAAACATTCGCAAAATTCCTACTACGAACTCAAACCAAGTTTTTCAATATATTTCTTTTTTCCACGCAACATGACACTGTTAAATCACAATTCTGGAATTAGTTAATCTAGCAGTTAGGCTGCACTTTGAGACAAAATAAATCATTATTCAGAGAGTACAAATGGCAGTATTTACAATTCTGCCCTGAATGAAATTAAACTCCAATTTCAAAACGTGTCCGTTCTTACAACCATCTTAATTTATCAACCGATCATAAAAAAAGCTAAGTCATATAAACTGAGAGGCCTCAGAGTTCAGCTGGCAGGAAAGTTCACTCTATGTATTACACAGACAGCGCCATTCAGCGAATGGCTGATACTTTACAGAATAATTTAATAGGGAGCTGATAGCAAAAAGTATATACATTGTCCTTTTCATCACAGATCAATTCACAAAATGCTGATGTTCTGTCCACCCTTGGGTATTAGTAAACATTTCACAGGCTGTGATGGTGCTGTTAAAGGTAAGCTCGGGACAAAAAGCAGATAAAATAAATACAAACCAAACTGCAGCAGTCGTAAACTTTACGTGACTGATGGCAAATTGCAGACAAACTGCAAGCAGGAGACATAAAGGGTATGTGCCACATGCAAATCTACGGGCAAGGAACCTGCCTCTGCCTAATTCATCCTGCGCGCTGCCAAATCTCGACAGACGATGGAAGTGACAAATAATCGGAGCTTTTGCACCTCGTGTGACGCGGCCGTGGCCCCGTACCCTCCATCAGACCGCACCGGACTCTTCCGCCACCCAGCAATAGCTGTGGGTGCGCGGATGCGTTGCCACCACCTGCTCCCCTGCCCGCCCCCAGGCCCGGAGGAGGGTTTTGGGGCGACACTGGACCCCAAGCCAGAAAAGCCACGGTGTTCGCCGCGAGCAAGCGGGACCAATGGCAAACTTAGCGGGTTTCCAAATCCTCGCCCGAGCAACTTTTTGCCCGACATTCAAGGGCACCTTTAGCCTACAGCCGTTTCCCCTGCCAGCCCTGACTGACATCTCCTGCTTTGTCAGAGATATTAACATCCCCCGTATCTGTTATTTCCGCAGATGGGGCGCACGTACATGACACCGACCCCCCACCCTCCCCCTCCAGTGCTCCATCTCACCCCGGACGCGCTTTTCGGGCGCACAGACCGGCTTCTTCATCGACTCGCTTCCTATGGATGACCCCGCCGCCCCGGCTCTCCCCGTCCCGACGGCGGCGGCCGGGACAACCTCCCCGCCACGATCCTCCCCTCGTCCCTTTCATCCCTCCCACCCGCCGCCGTCTCGCACCTGCCTGCGCCCTGCGCACCTGCCCCGGGCCCCGACGGCTCTACCCGGCAAAGCGACCGGGGGGATACGCGCAACTTTCTCCCCCCCTCCTCAAAAAGATGCGCGGATCCCAGGGCGGCCCTGCTCCGCCCCCACCGGAGTGCCCGGTGCAGAGAAGCCGGGCCCCGCCACGCCGCCCGTTCCTGCCAGCCCTCGCATTTTCGGTGCCCACCCCCCCCCCCGCCGCCCGTCTCCATCTCCAAACACAACCCTGCGCGCCTCAGCCGCGCAGCCCCCACGCTCCCCCAGCAGCGTTCCCTCCTGCGCTTTAACTCCGTTTAAGCACATGGCAAAGTGCTATGGGTCACTCAGCCGATAAACAGAAATATCAAACAAGCTAAGAAAGATTTCCATCAAAGGCTGAGAAAAAAATTATATTCCCTCTCCCCCCCTAGGAAAAAAACCCCAAACCAAACAACAACCAACCAAACAGAAAGTACCAATAATCCTAATCTTTTCCCAGATCAAGGCTCTTATCCCGCGACTTGCATTTGATCTCTTCTCATGTGCTCGCTACCTACCGCTCAAATCCCATTTTCTATACATTTCCACAATTCGCAGCGCGTCCCACCCTTGGAAATGAAAAAGTAATCGCGAGGATAAGGAGAAGAAGAAGAAGAAGGAAAAGTCCCTGCCCTTCCCAGTTCGTATTGAAAAAAAAAAAAACAAACCATATCACAAAACAGCGACAGGCAAATGACAAGCAAATCGGAAGAGACAAAAAGAAAGGCAGCTCTAATAAACAAGACAAAGAGAAGGCTCCGAGGAGCGGAGTGGGAGTTTAAGGCAGGAGATGGGGAACTTCGTCGGGGCCGGAGGGTGGGGGCAGATGGAGAAAGCTCGGAACAACAAAAAGAAGCCAAATACTCGCTGCATTTTCCGTCCCCGCAAAGCCACCTCCCGACCCACGGGATAAAATAAAGACCGGTCTGCAAAAGGTGGCGGCGAGGGCGCGGAGGGGCAGGGGAGGGAGTATGTGTGTGTGTGGGGGGGTCACCTAACGACGGCAGGTCACTTACTCTTCAGCCTCGGTCCGGCTGCGGAGAGCGCTCCCTCAGCCCCACCGCTCGATCTACCGGGCAATTAAAACTACTCTGCTAATAAAGTCATTGAAATTTCGCGTGCATTCCCCCCCACCCCCCACCCCCCCGGAAGAAGCAGCACAGGTTTGATAACGGTGATCCTGTTTTGCTGGGAATTTCATTCCCCCGTCGTCCCCACCACGTCTCCCCGTGTTTCCCCAGACCATTTAAAGCAAGTGCGGACTTAGAAATAAAAATTAAAAAGAAAGAAGGAAAGAAAGAAAGAAAGAAGCGGAGAGGGACGGAGGGAGCGCGGGGAGGGAGCGGGGTACTTACTCCGTGCGAAGGCGACGAAGCGGAGCCTCTGGGTTGGCGGTGTTTTTTATTTTTTGCCGGTGGAAGGAGAGGACGGGAGCGGCGCGCACACACGCACGCACACACACACACACATGCACACCCCACACGCGCCCCGCACACACGCAACACGCGGGCCGGCGGACACGCGCGCGCCGCCGGCGAGCCCCGGCCGCTGATGAATATGATAATCGGGCGAGGGAGGGAGAGTGCGGGCGGGCGGGCGG
>WBNH01011776.1:182642-352709 GCA_013401255.1 Urocolius indicus | reverse complement strand
CCCCGCCCCCCCCCCCCCGCGGGATGCCCGCCCCCCCCCCCCCCTCCACCCCGCCGAGGGCTGGACAAGCGGTGTCCCGTGTGGGGAGGGTTAAAAAAAAACTTCAGCGAAGTCATCCCAGCGGGGGGCGAGGGATGCTCCGCGGTGCCCCACGCGGGAAAGTTTTCCGCGCGAGAAGGCTTCTACACAGGAGCACGGGGAGCGTATCTTTCACGCGTTAAGCAGTGAAGCAAAACTCCGCTCGCGGGCGCTACCCCCACGCGGGTCACAAACTTTAAGAGCGGCGGGTCCGTGGCCGGCCCTCCGCTGCTGCCCGCGGGACTGCAAGCGGGTGCCGCGCGGCTCACTTTCCACGTACGGGGAACATATAATAAACACGAATACGAGCGTCGGGTTGCGGCGCGTGGAACAAGCGGTGGTACCGAAACCCAGGTGCTGGCTGCGGGCCACAACCAGGACCCTGCAATGGGCGCACCGATCTCCGTCAACTGAAACCCGCTGCCAGCCGGCTCCGGCGGCAAAGCTTTGGGAAAAACTTTTTTCGGTGTAGTTGCCGCGTAGGGGGGTGGGGGGGAAGATGAGGTGAACCAAAACAAACCAAAAGAGGATATTCCCAGCAGGTCCGTGCAGCAATTCGGANCGGGCGGGCGAGCGAGCGGGCGGGCGGTGCGCGGGGCAGGGCTGGGCTGGGCAGGGCTGTGGCCGAGCCGAGCGAGCGCTCCGCACCGCCACAAGATTTACTTTAAGACACAGCTGAAGGAAACAGGAAGACTAGACGTCACGCTCGGAGTGACGTGAGCCCGGCCCGGCGCCCAATCGGGAGGCTCCTTGGGACGGACGGGGGGGACGGGGAGAACTTGGCAGGAGCGGGGAGAGAAGAGGGGGGAGAGCGGGGAGGGGGGGGGGGAGGGATCGACCCGCCCCGCCCCCGCGGGAAGGTGGCGGCGGCCGTGCACCTGCGTGCGGAAAGAGGGGAGGCGGATGGGCGGACGGACAGAGGGACACGAGGCGAGAACGCCGGCAGCCGCGTCCCGACGGGATGCTCGCCCCCCCCCCCCCCTTTCTCCCCCCCCCCCCCGCCGCCCCTCCTCGCTTCCCCCCCCCGCCCACCGCTCCCCCCCCCCCCCGCCGCCCCTCCTCGCTTCCCCCCCCCGCCCACCGCTCCCCCCCCCCCCCGCCGCCCCTCCTCGCTTCCCCCCCCCGCCCACCGCTCCCCCCCCCCCCCGCCGCCCCTCCTCGCTTCCCCCCCCCGCCCACCGCTCCCCCCCCCCCCCGCCGCCCCTCCTCGCTTCCCCCCCCCGCCCACCGCTCCCCCCCCCCCCCGCCGCCCCTCCTCGCTTCCCCCCCCCGCCCACCGCTCCCCCCCCCCCCCGCCCCCCCCACCCCTCCCCCCCCCCCTCCCCCCCGCCGGGGGGTGGGGAGGCGGTGGGCCGCGGGGGGGGGGGGGGGTGGAGAAGATGAGGTGAACCAAAACAAACCAAAAGAGGATATTCCCAGCAGGTCCGTGCAGCAATTCGGACCGAAAGTCTGACGGGCATGCTTCGTCCCCCCGTGAGCGCGGGTTTCGGCGGCGTGGGGCAGCGAGCGCCCCCGCCCCGGTGTCCGCGCAGGGTGGCCCGGCCGGTGCCGGCGGAGAGGCGAAATTTCCCGTGGGAGCGCAGCCCAAAACTTGCAAGCGGCAGGGGGATAAAGTGAGGAGAGGGAATAACGTCCCGGGGACGGACAGACGACAGCAGAGCGCTGCAGGGCGTTCGGCGGCAGGTAAGGACGGTGCTGCCTTGCCGGGACCGTCCGCTCCCGCCCCTCGAGGCAGTCGGGTCGACGGGAGCCCCCAGTAGAGGGAACAACTCAGATGGGGCAAGGGCGGGCAGGGTTGGCGCGGGTGAACCCTGGCAAAACTTGCGCCGCAGCCCCGTGTCAGCGGCGAGTGGTCGGGCCGCGCCTCGCCCCCTGCCCGCCCCGGTGCGCTGAGCCGCTCCGCTTCCACAGCCCCCGCCTTTCTCTTTAAGGATCTCTCTCATTAGAGGGGAACCGCCGCGCCCAGCCCCACAAGTGGGGTTACTCTCTGCGGCCGAAGTTAGGGAGTCGGTACGGGCAGCAAACCCTCTCTCAACTCCCCTGCCCGCGGGGTCGAAACGCGAGGGTTCCTCGCAGCGGTTCTGCGGCCGCCCGCCCGGCTTGGGCGCCGCGTCGGGGCAGTTGACGGCTCCGCGTCCCTTCGCGGCAGGGAGCGGGGTCACTAAGGCGAGTGAATGAGTGCGTGGGTAATATGACAAACCACTCGCCGCGGATCACTACGAAATCGCTCGGGACTGGCCGAAGCGGCCCCGTTGCGCTGCTGGAGCTGCCGCTGAGAAGCTGCTCTCGTTAAAAAAAAAATAATTAAAATCTCTCTGCCGCTGCCCCGGCCGGCGGATCACGAGAAGTTACAGCCCGTAACACCCGCCTTAGAGCCTGGCACCGGTGCGGGAGGCGAAACCAGTGTGGAACCAGTACCCGGCACGCCGGGGAGCACAGGGCAGCTGTAGCCCCGGCCCAGGGCGACCGTCGTGGTCCAGGGCGAGGAGGCAGAGGGACTGCCCCGCTCTTCGCTGGGACAGACCGGCCCGCACGACTGGGCGCCCTCGCAAGCCATGCCGTGCCTTCTGGATCCGAGGCCGGTCTCGGAGCCGGCACTGGCCACCCGAGCGCTCGTGGGATGAGCGCAAATCCCCAGTACAACGGGGCGCGTCCCGGGGAGCTTCACTTCTACCGCTTTCGTGTTCCAGCCCGAGCGCCGGACGGCCCCGAAGCGGAGCCCGGTGCCCGTCGCTCCCTCCCGACCCGCGGGAGCTTCTGCCCGCCGGAACGGCTTCAGTACGTCTTGGTTTTAACGTGTCATCGTTCGAAACAGGGGCTCCGGGCCCTCTGCCGCAGCGGGGGCGGTGGGGCTGGGGCATCCTGACGGCCGGCGGCCCCGCGCTGAGTTGCGCTGCGTTGCGCTGCGCTGTGGTGCGCTGCGGTGCGCTGCGCTTCATGGGCACGGAGAGGAGGGCACGGCTGGGCCGGGCTCGGCCGGGGGGCTGCCTCCCTGCTGCGGGTTGCGGGGATCAGCTTGCCGGCCGGACACGTTCAGGCTCCCGTTGTAGTGGTAAGTGCTGCGGGGGCTGCGGAACAAGGGTGCAGAAGTGTGTGTGGACGCGGGGGGAGATAGGCTAAATTTGGCGGGTGAATGACTCGCTTGAATTCTTTCCTTTGTTTTTCTTTTAAAGGACACCGGGATACCCGTAGAGGTGAAGCCAAATCGTGCAAGCACTAATAAATGAATAAATAGCTGCCACTGCCACTGATCTTGTCACCACCGGGGTTCAACTTAACTTCAACCACTGTTGATCTACCCAAAAGAGAAACCGAGGCACTGGGAGTGACGTGATGTCCCCAAGGTCACAAGGCAGAGCAGTGACAGCCAGCCTGGCCTCAGCCATGGGTACCATGTGGACAGGTTTCCACGTACCACCCGGCCTCACTGTCTCATTTCTGTAGTTGCTTCCTCTGACCCTGTGTCTTGCAACTTTTTCAAGTTTAGACACACCAGCCTTACGATTTGCCACACCAGTAAACCCAACTGGAACGAAATGCAGGCTTTTCACTCATCCACCGAATCAGACTCCTTTCTCTCTCTTAATCCTGGAGGACAAACAGCCTCTTAAGGAATGCAAGTTGATGTTTCAAAGCTCAGCAGTGAAAGTAATCATCCACTTGTCACCCAGATCTTAGAGGTGGAGGGAAAGCTCTTCTTCCTCCAGAATGTAATCCTTCAGAAGGGATCCAGGGGATGCCCATGCCGGTAGCTTACGTTCAGTATGTGTAGTGAGCAAAATCATCCCTGCTGTCTGGTGGGTTGAGCAGTGGCAGGGTAGCCTCTTGCTGGTGTGGATGGGTGTGTGGCTGTTGCTGTACCTCACTGCCCACCATCCCCTGACTGACTAGAAGCATGGTCCCTGCTGTGGAACTGTCACAGCTTTTAGTCTGTCTTCAAACTCGTGTAGAAGTCCCAGGTCCTTTTCCTGGTAATCAATGGGCAATAAGGGAGTCACCGGATGCTTTTCTTTGTCGTTAATAGCTATTTTTAAGCCTATTAAGCCTATTTTCTGAGTTACAGGCATTTTTGAATCCCAACAAAAAGCAATCTATGTTCACAAAGTTTCAATTCAAAGTGTGCTCAGGACTGCAGGTTCTCTTCTCCTGCCCCTCTGTCTCTGCCTAAGGCTAAGTGTGGGTAGCAAACTACAAGTCAAAATACTATACTCCATCTATGGGAGTTGTCAGATCTGTGCTTAGCTGCAAGGTTTGTCCCATCAAAAACAAATCCTCCGCCAAAGTTTGGTGCCTCAGAAAAGGTTTGCTGCAAGCTGATAGCTTTTGTGCTTGCATTTCTTTCTTTAGAGGAAAAAAATAACGGAACTCAGATGCAAGAAACTTAGGAAGACTTTTGCAGTGTGCCCATGACCATGGGTGATTCCTCTGTCCCTCTGGAGTCTGACAACAGAATTGAAAGTGACAGGGGTATATTGTCGAAACTGCCTTTTCTTTGATCATTTTCCTCGCTGTGTCTGTTCCAAGTAAATGAGGGAACAGGGCTACGAATACATATCAGGTTTTCTTTTTTCTTTTTTTCTTTTTTCTTTCCTTCCCCCCCCCCCCCCCATTATTTTTTCTTTTTCAAGGCTGAGGAAGGTCTAAATACTCTCACAGATAAAGAGAAGAACACCCCACTATCACAAAGGCCTGATTCTGCTCTTACTTAGGCTGATGGGAATTAAAAATAACTCATATCAGTAAAGCATCATCAGTGTGTGTGAGAAAGAGAAGAATTGGATGCATCATGTATGTAATTGCTGAATTTAGAGCCTATCCTTGCCTCCCTTTACACTGTCTTCTCCTTTCAAAAACAAAGCCTTTGGAAGAAAATGCCTTTAACCTGGAGAGTGAGTGCAGCCTAGGTGGTTCAGCAGGGTGCAACTGATGTCAAGAACCTGTTATTGATGGAAATGGAATCGTTAAAAAAAATAAAATTAAATAAAATAAACCCAAAACAACAAAAAAACCCCTCACAACCTCCAGAAAGGAGAAAGTGAACTAAACTAATCCTATTAAACGTGGTAGCATGTTTCTGTGCAGCTCACTGAGAGATTAAGCACAGGAAAAGGGATAAGTGCTGCTTCAGTTTCACTAAACTAATGTGACAACTTGTCATTGGAAATCTTTACAGCTTGTTAGCAGATGACTAGCTGATTCAGATATGTTTTCTACCATTTCCTTTGTGTCTGGGGATGGCGTTTTTTCCTTTCCTGTTCCTTTCTTATCCATACTGCTTTATTTTGCTTTTTAATCCTTCATGTCTCCTTGAAGTCAAAACATTTAACTTGCTTTAATCAATATTTTGTTTGGAAGATGTCCCTTGACCTTTTGTTTGTGCAAATTAACCTTCAAGGGCACCTCATTCATTCATTAACCTCAGTGGGATGCCGTATCCCTCATACAAGGCATTTTAGGACGCATAAAATATTTATGGATATTTAGACATATTGCAGTGAATGACTGTGATACTGCTGCAGTTACTACTACTGCTGCTGTACTATGTTCTCTCTCTTTCTTTCTCTTTCACTCTCTTTCCCTCTTTCTTTCCTTCTTTCTTTCTTCCTTCCTTCCCTCGCCTTCTCACTTTTTCTCTTCTGTCATCCCTTTGTTGTTTTTCCTTCCTTTCTTCCTATTTACATTTTTCTTCTTTCTGTCCTTTATCTTTCTCTCTTTTTCTCACTTCACATGCTGTTTGTGGGCAGAAGTCATACAAAATAGACAGGCTGGGAGAACTTCCACCATTAGTAATTTCATTTCAAATGCAGGTGTCTCGATACTTTAGAAACATATGCTGAGTCTTAATCTTTTTTTTCCTCTCCTCTCCTCTCCTCCACTCTCCCTTGCCCCCCTCCAACCAGCAAAGGCATGATCATTGAGTAAATGGAAAAAAACATTTTACAACATTAAAGGAAGACTGTTTAGAAAAGGAAGGCCCTGCTGAGGTGTAGAGGAAGCCTGTTTATTAACACTGGACACCTCTTATCTCGGGCAGCTCCAGATGGATGTCCCCTTGGTAATTCCCACTCTGTGCCAAGTGGGGTTAAGCAGGGTAACCACCTTGACGTGGGCTGGTGATCACCAGGGGATCATCGTCTCCTTCAGAAAGAAATATTTTAGTAGAAAGTTGAGGTGGGGGAGGGAGAACCATCAGGCTTCAGCATAAAAAGCTTGCACGTGGCCAGATTTACCTTTGTGGCTGTAAATTGCTTGCTGCCTGGGACAGAGCCAGGTTTTGATTGAGAGATAAAGTAGTTCAAATCTGTCAATAATTAACTGTCACTCAATTAAGGCTTTCTTAACAAATTAGCACTTGGTAGCACCTAGGGTGCAGGTTTTTCATGGGAAAAGGCTGATAGAGTGAAGTTGGCCATTAAGTTTGCCCACTGAGTATCAGCTAATGTCCTGCTCAGTTTAAACATCACTGTGTAAATTTGGTGAATTGGTTCTCAAACCCTGTTTCTTCCAGATTGCTTTTAAGATTAACCATTTGTGCCTTCCCAGGCTAAACAAAGCCAGACAGGCTTTGCTAAATCAGAGAGCTATCCCTGACTGATTAGGGTTTCCTAGCTATCAGCTTTGAAGGAGCAATCTGATGTAAATGAGGCTGTAAGTCTGAACTTAGAGAAATGAAGCACCTCTAAAGCCATGCAGGTCCATGGGAAAGGATGGAGCAAAGTTACAGAGCCTGCCTCCAGTGTAAGGTGCTGTGATATATTCTTGCCTCACACAGGGATTTGCTCTTCTCCAGCCTGCTCCTTCCACTGGGTTGGTAGGAAGGCTAAAATGGAAAAACGTTTCCACCTGCTTCATCCTATGAGGAAATTCTTATCCAAGCAGATGCCACCAGGTTGTGACACCTTGCCATTTCCAACCTGATGAGGCCCTGGGCACCTGGCTTCACCAGGACTCGTCAGGTCAAATGCATTTCCAGAAATATTGCAAAGCTCCATGTTTATACCTCTCTCCAGATTCCTGGAATAATTCTGTGGAATTAAAGGTAGCGTTGGTGTTCCTCTGGTAGCAGACATTTTGCCAGTTCCTTTTCATCCTTCTCCAAACTCAGAAACCACAAGTGAAAGTCACCCAGATGCAGCAGAACCCTCCCAGTTTACATGGGCTGGTGCTCTGGCCTCACGCTTGTGGCCACTGCTGAATCGATGCTGCTGGGATGGGAATTCCCTTGCTACATTAATTCACAGCCAACCTCAAGCTCTGAAAGAGGTGATCGTTTGTCACACCAGCCATGCTGAGGAGGAATCTGTCTCTCACGAGTCAGAAACCCCTTTGCTCTCCATTGGCATCGAATTATCCCGGTGTTACAGGTGGTTGCACCTCCAGGAGGTGTAATCGCCGAGTCTATTTAGAAGTCAAATACAAAACTGGCAAACGTGAGTTCTGATTCACACTCTATTACAGGAAAAGTTGCAAGGTGGAAGCTGATTTTAGCTTCAACTCTGATCCATTCCTCTGGTAGGGGTTTATGCTCAGTATGAGTTTGGTCAGATCAGTCACTGCTTACCTCGCTGAATAGTTTTCCGTCTCTTTTGACCAAAGCATGCCTTACCTGCAGCACGGGCCAAAGCCATGCTGGACCAGAGTTTAAAAACAAGATTTGGGAAGCTTTCCAGGTAGTCCTTTTTGAGTGAAGACCTTGGAGATGCACACTGTTGTCTTGTACAAGAACTAATCCCGATACAGCTTTCTTTCTATTAATCATATTGGAACAGCTGCCAGAGAGGGGCAGCTCTTAGCCAGCACCACCCTACTGTGGTTCAAAGATCTGAGCTGTTTCAGGAACCTCCATGGGGAGGGGTTAAAAGCACATTAAAAAAATACTCTGTGTTGCCCAGTCCTAGCACTTGTGTTAAAAGTCTTAAGAAGTTTAAAATCATAAAACAAGAGAAAAGGATGTGCATTTTGTAGTTTGAAACTGTACCCTACCCTGCTGAATAATCAAAGCTGGTATTGAACAGGACATGTGGTTTAATTTTATAGACATATTCTTTTGGCTGGTTGGTGTTTTTAAGATGAAGATATTTTTGTGGAGGGATTATAACCTGGGGAAAACATTTTTGATTGTTTTTTTTTTTTGTGTCTGTTTGTACTGAATTAATTTTTAATATATTATATAGCAGCAATTTTAAGAACCCACCTTTTCTAATAAAAAGCCATTGCCATTATCTGATGAATGCATATGATCTGCCACCTCTGAGGACTAAGTCCTGCAAGGCATTGAGGGACAACTTTTTCAGGGGTAGAGAGGCATCTAACAGCATTTGAAAAAACAATTGAAAGTGCTATACTATTAATTTTAATAGGACACAGGTGCCTGCATGATTTTTTAAGGTTCTGAATAAGCCAGTGGGTTTAGGAGCCTAAAGCAGAGCATAAGCTGACTTCAGGTGTCTACTCAAAACTGCAACTGTGGGTCATCCAGCTCAGGAGACATGCTCCCCAGGTGCTACAGGGTTGTTTCTGTGTGTGCCAGAGCCATCTCTCAGGGAGCAGCTACATACAGGGGTGTCTAGGAATCACCCAGGAGCCAGCACACAGGCTTTGCCCATGCCTATGGACTCCAGCAAAACCGCACCTGGCACTGCTTTCTCTGCTAGATGTCCTCATGGTGGTGTCAGTTCCCATCTTTCATAGGATAGCCTAGAGTGAGGGTATCTCTCCTGGAGGTGGGAAATTTACATTTAACACTTTCTGCATCCCAAAGTCCTGCAAAGTCACATCTGTCCTCTCTCTAAAAAGTGTGATGGCCACGAGGCTGCAGAATGAGGTCATTCTTACCCCTCCTTCAGGGGTTTTATCCCATTGCAGAAAGGAACCAAACTATCACAGGGTCAAAAGCAGAAGAAATGTGTGAGCTTGACTTTGTGAAAAGTGCTTAAAGCAAGAAACTGGGAGGAGGGGATGATCTGCTTCCAGGATTGCATACATTACCTATCTATAATGGCTCTGTAATGCAAAATACATCACTGGCCTGGGGATGAGGCTCCTGCAATCCTTTAGCCCAGCTGATAGTATTCGGGCATGCTTTGCTGCTGACCCTCTCTCTGGCCTCAGCACTCTGTGAGCCTTTCTGTAACGCCACACAGCTTCACCGGTGCGGATGGAAGATGTCGCAGCAATTAACAGGAAGGCACTAACGTCTCTTATGGATTTTAGCCTTGAGTAGCTGAATCATTAGTCACCTACATAAATGTAAACTATTCATCCCAGAGTGCCCTAAGCTCCCACTAAAGTTACTGGGCTTACACTCAGCAGCATCAGGGACAAAATAATGTAGGTGCCTTTTTCTGGAAAGGAAAATACATCCCTGACGTAAAGGTCAAATGGCATTTATAACAACATTAATAATTTCAGAGCATCATGCTATTGAATTCTAGGAATGATTAGACCTGTTTGGTAGTAGTGTTTAGCTGCTTTTACAACAGAAATACACTGTTTACCTCCTGAGAGATTCATAAGGAAAAACCAGCCTATATCAATGAGTAAGATATTTTCCTTACCAGGGATATCGATTTAAATATTGACTTCACTGCTGGAGACTTATTTCATTCCATGCCGCAGATATTCATTGTAAAGTGGTATTTGTTTTATGTACTAATAAAAATGTGATTTTTGTGCTTGGCAATCTTACCTGCATGATTCTGATTTTTTGCATTGGATTTGGTCTGAGGCAGTTGTCCTTTCTAAAACTGAGCGCTGATTTTCTTCTGAGTGTCAATGCAGTTTGCTCCATGTGAATTACTTGCATGTGAGAGCAAAATAAACAAACCTTTAAAAAAACCCTGCACGAAACTCCTTTGTCCTATTAGTTCATTTTCCTTTCAATCTTTCAGCAATGGGTTTAGGCCCTGCAAGACAGAAGTTCTTTATTTAGCAACAGAGAAGGTGCCACCGCAGAACCTGTTACAGCTTGTCAGAAAACCAGCCTGAGTGTGTTCTGGGACAAGGACTGTCTTTTTATTGCTGGGTTATACAACAGCTCGCACGTTGGCTTGCTGACCCCGATCAAGCCTGGTGATAGTAATAACGACAACAATAGCTTATGCCACTGAGAGGCTCAGTGCTCGGGAAGGCTGTGATAGCTTCCATCACAGGCCAGACATGCCAGCTCCCCCTTGAGCACAGTACCATCCCAGAAGGGGAAAAAACCCCAAACCACTCCAAAAGTAAAAATTCCAAATCCCCCATAGTCCCCAAATTATTGGCACAATGCTTCATTTCACTGGAGCACTGTATTCATGAAGCAGCAGATATCAGTGAACAGTTTCAATGATGCTAAAATTCCGGCCCCTGGACTCTAATCTCCTCCCTATGGAGCTCGGACCTCCACCTGTGTGTAGAGTTGTGCACTCTGAATGAAAACACTCTAGAGGTTTTGTTCCCAGAATGAAGCCTGGGAGCATAAGGTGGAAGATAATGATCTGGAGGCTTGAGATCCCTTCCTTTTGCGTACCACTGGGATTAGAAGAAAATGTAAGGCAATGGTAACACTCACACATCAGCTCTTCGGGAATCACCCCAGGTCCCTACAAGTAGGATAACAAGAAAATAGGGTCCTTTTTTTTTCTTTCTTTCTTTTTTTTTTTTTTTTTCTAGAGGGGTATTGTATGCAAAAGATTTCGTATGGTGTGAAATTCCTGAGGTCAGCTGCACCCTTAACTTCTAGGCACTAGCACCATCCTATTGGCTATGAAGGATCACTGGTGCCTGCCTGCAGGAAGATAGGCTTTGCCTGGGAACAGTCTCCTTCTAAATCTTTCCCTCAGGAAATCTGAATTTTACATCATACCCATGGATTCAGGTCTTTGCTCAGCTCTTGTCCCATCAGGACAGAAGGAGGAATAGAGACATGCCCTCCTGGAGTCAAGAAGGAACAAAGCTGGCAGAAATGGAAATCTCAGACCCCGCTAGCAGAGCACTTCTTTGCCTAGTCTCTGCTATTGGAAGTCTGTGGTGCTGTGACTAGAAGCTATTTATTTTGGAAGAAACAGGGACAAAGAGGGCTATGGGTCACTTGCAGATTTCTTTTTTTCCTGGAGTGATTTTACAACAATCATGAGAACTGGAACTACAGCACAAATTCACCTTATATTTTACTAGAGATTACTTAGCTTAGTTATAGCCCTTTCTGTCTACTTGCACACAAGGAATTTGCCTTTTTCTTTGACCACAAAGAAATTTTGGGGTAAATAGTTGTGCCAAGTCTTTATTAACCTCAGCAGTGTAATTCCTCATTACAAGACTGTGATTCAGAGGAAGCAGCACTGCTGAAACAGCTACTGAGTCCCAGCAAAAATGACAGTTTTCCTCAATCAGTTCCTTTTGTGACCTTGATCTGAACCTTAATCTGTTTTAGCAAAATTCTTTTTATTAGCCATTCATACTTAATCATACCACTAATTTTCCTGTTTTTAAACTATCAATTTAAGGCTGCTTTTTCATGTAACTAATCAAGGCTGCTGTATGTTATTTTGGCTACGGTTTCTAATAATTATTCTTAAGAGTTTTTTAAGTCCACATTTTCCATACATAACTGTCAAAATTGTAGATAGAGACAGAACGGCTTGTTTCTGTGACACTGCACACACAGGTCTATTTTCTTATCTTATAGTGAAAATAACCTGTTTAGGGAATCTGAGCCTGGTCTTCTTTTCTTTCCTTACATCCACAGTTGCTTTTCATTAGTACTATTGTTGCAGACAAGCATCATCGCAGGGAAGAAGGGTTTTCAGGATCAGGCTTCATTTGAGATACCGGGAATAAAAAAAAAACCCTAAGCATATGCTTGCAGCTGTCTCACAAAGATTGTAAACTGTCGTAGTTAGTGACTAGTGATTTTTCTTTGCCTGTGATACTAGAGAACAGATTGTGTTACTATACTTATCTCTACCTTTACAAATAAATACAGCAGGAAAATTTGTTGAGCAGAAGAAACCACACTCGTTATCAAATGCTTAGCTACACTGACTACGGGTCTTTTGTACTTTTTGGCAAAAGCTTCAAAACATATTGTGGGCTTGCTTAAGCTCTGAATTCTTGACAGTGTAAAGGGGGTGTTTTTGTGTCCATAGGATGCGCTCGGCTCTCCACCGAAGGCAGCAGCTCTCTGCTGCTGCTGTTTGTCATTCGTACGGCTGCTGCACACGGATCGCAACCCCTCGTCCTGGGCTTTGTACCCAGCAGAGACGTTGCTTCCCCCCACCCCCATCTGATTAATGTCACGGCAAGGCTATGATCTTAAAAGCCTGGCACTTCTGATTAGGTTTTTTGTTGAAGTTTGTGGAGTTGACTCAGTACGGGGGGCTTTGTGCTTGTGCAGAGGGGTGACTGCAGGGGGTAGGACACATCCCCCTCAGTTAGAGGTGCCATTGGAGCAGCATTTGGGGGGAAACTTCACGAGGGTTTTTCCAGACTTAACCTCTCGCTCTGTGCTCAATGGGACATTGTCAAGTGACACTCTAACATTTTGTTAGGGAGTGAAGGAGATTTCTTAACCGCAAATGAACGAAGTCTGACAGATTAAGCCAGATAGGATTTTCTACCCTGAGAGGGGTGGAAAGCTGGAAACCTGTGGGTTTTGTGTCTGTTTAGTTTGATTGTTGTTTGGGTGGGGTTTTTTTTGTGGAAGATGCTCAGATGTCTTGGTAGTGGCTTCTCATGCCAGATGGAAAGCTATGGCTGGAAGAGTAGTTGAACAAAGACTCTTCACAATCTTTTTTTCTTAATTAAATATTTTTTTTTTTTTTTTTTTCCTTAAAAGTGCAATGTTTTCCCCACCAGTTTGAAAGGTTTTCCATGAAAACCTACAGGTTAATTGTGTTATATATATATCTGTAGAAAAATTAATGCTATATGCAAAAATGGATGAAAGTGCTCAAATAGCCCCCTAATTAACTCAGCCCTATAGTTAGCAGGGTTGGCATTAAAGGAAAGAATAATGCCTTTTCCATCTGAAACCTCCCCTCCCTCCCCATCCATTTTATCTCTTCTTGTCACTTCCTATTAGCTGATCATGACATCTTATCTTTTTCCTGAAGGGTGGGCCAGAAGATTACTTTGGAGCTCATGTAAGTGACACTCCAAGGATTGGCCAGCAGCGAGTCCAACAGTCCCAGGCCCCAGAGCCCCGGGATGTCATCCCCATGACATGCCTGGAAACCCCAGCTCATCCCTCAACTGTCTGCTTACAGCAGCATCTCCGTCATGTTGCACTTCAAGTCTGTCACTGGCATGGGTTCACGTGCCCAGGAACCCTTGTCTTTCTTTTTTTTTTTTTGCTGAGGACTGTATTTTTATTTTTAACACAGAGTCCTTCACAGCAGTGGTGGTGAGGGTTTCTTTTGCGAGGCGGGATGGCGGGGGATCATACACCAAAGGCACCCATATGTGCTAAGAGCGGAGCTGTACAGGAAAGCCACTTAAACAGCATCTGAAACCTATTTCTTTTTCAGTGATTTTGAAAGATCTTGGGCTGATGTCTCTAGACACGAGCTCTAGTCTCTGCACTTTCTCTTTCGCATCACTCTGTGGGATAGCAGTTTTTGGGAGAGCTCTGCCTGCCTGGAGGTGTGGGGCTGTCCTGGAAGCTTTGATCCACTTCAACCCACTGGTCCCCAGAGCCCAGGATGCTGGGGACACAGCCAGGATGCACCCACCAGCTGTAGCCAGACATTATGGCTCGTGCTGGAGGGACTCACTGCCGGCATCGTAATTGCAGGCTAGCTAGATTTTTGCTGTGGTATTACAAATTCCCCCAGGGAAGCCCACAGCTATGACCATTTACATGGTAACATTGTCAGGCATGAGTCATTTTCTTCCCTCTCTCCCTGTGTCTCTGTCTCTGTTTCTCCTCTCACACACACACTCACAAATGCAAGCACAAATCAACAAACCAGTAAATAACATTTAAATGGTGCCTTAGTGCATTTTCAACCCTCTTTTTCAGGCTGACTATACAGTTTGATGTGCTCTGGGTTTTTTCACACATGTAGCACAAAACTTATGGGTCATGTGAATGTTGATTCTGGAATGATGACTTCATCATCTTCTACCATTTTGTTTTGGTTTGTTTCTTTTTTTTTTAAACCAAGTTACCGTTAAGAGTGTTCTAACTAAAAAAAAATAATCAGTAAAACTAATCCTTAAAAACTAAACCTTTGTGAATATAATAAAACAGGAAACTCACAAAGTGAGTGACACGGTGATCATTTTTTCAAGTATTTTTACCTGATCCTCCTTCATTGACACTCCATCTCTGCGAAGCTTATTGCCACCCTTTTCCTACACATCTGAATGAATGTAGTGTGTGTAGTCTCATTGTATTGTACTGGCTACATTATTATGATTCACACCAGTAAGTTTTGTAGGCTTGCTGTCCTTGGCTGTGAATTCCTCTGTGAAACAACTTTCTCGCGTACTCTGAAACATTCACTTTGATGCTTTAAAAAAAAAAAAAAAAAGTGGAAGCATCTGCTGAAAGAAAGTTAGGAAAATCACCCCAAAATTGTGAGGTGCCTGATTTAAGGTTGCTTTTGCAAGACAAAGTGGCAGATTTGTGCGTGTATGCTGATTGTCCTGTGCAACGTTGCGCAGGAGATCGCTGCTGAATCACACACTGTGTCTTAAGTGGGAATGGATTCGATTTCCTCTCTCTCCTCTGCTTTTGTCATTCTTTCCTCAGCACAGTGCAGGAGACTGGGTTTGTGAAACCAGGGCTGTGTTGTCACCTAACAGTCAGAGTGAGAGGGCAGCACCGTAAAACACAGCAGGGCTCAGCTCAGGTGCAGCATCAAAATGGAGGATATAGGTAATAAACACAAATTTGTGTATTCCAGTGGATGTCTGGATAAAAACTTTGGATGCAGTAACCAGATTTGTGTGACCAAATGTGTGCTGAAGACACAGACGGGGATATATGACCATGAGTTTGGCGGCGAGGCCTCAGGTTTTGCATTTTCTTAGATTTACGTTTGCGGAGTGAGCAGAGGTTGAATAATTTATGGCGGTGACCACTTAGATACCATATGTCATGGTTTTTCAAAAGCAGTATTTTTTTTTCTTAATACACAAAAGGGAACAGACACTGGACCTGAACTTTCCTCATTTTATTCAATAAAAGAATACTTAAGTATGTTTGAAGGGAGTCCTTTCAATACACTTTGATTCTGCACTAAACTTGACCAGTCAGCATCACTCTGAAAAAAGCAATAATCCAAAATCATTGCACATTATCACACAAAAGAAGAAATTACAAGGCTTGTACATCCGTCTCAGTTAAGACTGCACACTTCCCTGGAGCTGTAAAGTTTAGCAAAAGCATATTCCTGTCCATTGTGTAAAATTGCATATATAAATAAATAACTGTCCGATTCACATCCAACAGTAGTCCAATGGTAGTCTTGATGTCACAGGGAAATTTTTGTAGGTGCCTAGCACTGCTGTTTCTGGGATATGGCATTGAAAATATTCTAGTGTGTGTCTTATTTTGCCATGAGAAAAAAAGAAATCCTGGTGTACTAGGAGTTCACATGTCCCTTTAAGTCTTAAAATATGTTAATTTTACATGCCAAAGTCTTAAGAAGTGTGTGACTGCCCATGGCTTTTGTGTACGTCTCCAGATGGCAGATGCCATTTTGTGTTTCACATTAATTGAGTAAATTTCCTTGCTCTTTGTACATATTGCAGAGGAAGCCATTCTCTGCTTTCAATAGGACAGAACAGCTCTTTGGCATCAAACCCTTCTGGTCTGCTGGTACTAAAACTGTTTTAAGGTGGAATTCTGAGAACAAGCTGTTGGCAATACACATTTCCTCTATTGTAGATGAAAGTCATACGTTTAACAGTTATCTTAGAAATATCTTGAGGATTTTTCCTGGTGAATTGTGAAACAAACCAGTTAGGATAACCTCGGGGGCTGAAAGCGTAATAAGATATATGTTTTTCAATATTCATGTAGCTAAGGGGAAAGAAAAAATTCTTTCATCTCAGAGGGCACTGTTTTTCATTCATTTTTTTACCAGTTTTATTTTTTCCCCTCTCACTTTCTAGATATTTTTTTAAAAAAGTCCTGGGGCTTTTAAAATACTTTACTTTGTCCAAACATTAGTGTTGTCTTAGAAATTTGCAGCACTGCTTCTTTTTTTTTGGCACAATCAGTGAAAGAGGATGTGATGGGGCTGCTGCAAGAAACACCTGAGGTGCCACAAGATACCATGATGGGAAGATGCTGAGAAGCAGTGCTGACTGTCCTGCCACTGCCATCGGGCATCCTCACATGCCTTCCCTAGCTCAAAGTTCGTGAGGTCCTTGACTACTTGCCTGAGCCACCCACCAGCCTCCCCAGATGTACCCTCATACACGGGTATTTTAAGTTTGCAAGCTGTGGTGCTCAGGGTAAAAGAGCACAGTGGTTACGCATTGAAGTATGCCCAAAGTCCAGATGAATTTCTGTATTTATGGTGTTTATAGAAGTTAGGTGTCGGTGAGAAGGAGAATTTATGCACAGCAGTTCTTTAGAAGTGGCTTAGTGTGTTTTAACATGAGTCCAGCAATGAGATTTTAAATTGCCCTTTCTAATTTTTTCTTTATGTTCACTCTTCCAAACTCCCTGTAGAAAGGAGGCAAAACAAATATCCTGCCTGTTTGAAAAAGAATATAGAAGACAGAAGTTAATGCTCATCAAAGAAACCAAGATTACATGTCACGTTATTAATCAGATTTTTATCATAGTAAGTGGTGTCCAGATATAGTTGAAGTGGGCAGTGTACATAATAACATAATTATGGGTGTTATAGTGACGTAACAGCAGCAGGAGCTCGGCTCCTGACTCCTTTGTTTTCCATTCACACCCACCATGATCTACTGCTATATTTAGTTGTTTTTCACAGTGCTACCTAATACTGTCATCCCAAGTATTTTTTTTGAGTGAAAAAAAATAAAGATAAGACCGTATTGATTTTCCACGGAAGCCCAAACACTGGAATCTCTTCTTGCAGATGATAATGCAAACTGAGGTGAGGGTGGGTTTTGTTTTCTTTTTTTCTTTCTTTTTTTTTTTTTTTTTTTTTTTTGGTGTAGATTATTGGCATCTTTTGTGTGTGAAATGCAATTGCAGTTAGGGCAGAGTGGCAGCTGGTGGGAACTGTCCCAGTTCCACTGCCTTCTGCTGGCTGGGACTGTCTGTGTCGGCTGAGAAGCTGCTCCAGACAACTTAAGGCAAGCTTGTGGACCATGAAAGAAATGAGATTATTCTGTGACTAAGTGGCGTTTGGGGATTTAAAGAAAGGAAGGTTTGACTGTTGAATTGCTGTACTTTAGCAGTTTGCAGTCTATAATTTTTGGCACAGATTGTTTGCATGGGATTGTGGTTCCAAATACACCCGTAAAGTACCTGTGTGCTTCTCAGGTAGCACTGGCACGGTGTAAGGCAGCATAGCCCAGACCTTGTGAGATGTTTGCATCAGGCAGCATTGCATTTTGCTTACACTCCATCATAACCTAACTTCCCATGCCCAGAAGTTAGGCATTGCAATTCTGCTTTCAAAATATCTTGTTTTCAAAACACAGCTTTTGTGGTGAGATACAACTGCTGTGGTGAACTAATAGTTGGTATGTGGGGCTGTGTGACACCGTTGGGCATTTTTCTTTGGACCACAAGAAGAAAAAGAGAGGTTTAATGCGTCATAGATCTCTGTTTTTTCCATCTATGTCCTTGTTATCACAGAGCTGGTCCCTGAATTAAAGCAAAGTCTTTGTCAAACACCACCAAATCAAGTATGCCCTGAGCGAAGCTTGCAATGCAAACATCAGAAATGTCTTCTGTGTTGAGCAGTATAGGAAAGCATGATGCTGCTATAAAGAAAAAACAAAAAAAACACACCAAAAAACAACGCTCTCAGGAGTCACAGATTTGATGAAGCCACAAGTCTAAGAGCCCTGGAAGGATGTTGCTTGCCAGCTTTACAATAGGTTTATTCATCTGGAGTCAGCAGGATTGCCTATCTATGTTCCCCTAGTCAAAGATCATTCATTCTGTGCAACACAGGTCAGCTCTGGTGCAACTATTGATATTTGTAGAGCACTCGCCCTACTGCTGTGTTGGTTGTTTTGTTTTTTGTTTTTTTGGGTTTTTTTGTTTTTTAAACCCCAACACTGTAGTTACAAAGCATTACTGGACTCCTTTATGCTGTATAGAGGGCAACATCACAGCTCCCTCTTTCTTTAGTTGAGTACACATACATACGTCTTACCTAAAGTGGTGTGAACAGGTGAACAAAGGAAGAGGGGTCTGTATAGGAAAAGCTTTTGAAAATTGTCTCCTCTTCCCAAGATCTTTTTAATAAGTATTTTAACAGCAGACAAACATGTCACCTCTCCTCTTCCTCAGCCTCACTCTTTGCATAAATTCAGTGCCACTGTACTGAGGACTTTAAATTACTCCAGAATAAGTAAAGCAATCTGTCCTCGCCTTCTCCTGAACCTCTTTTGATCACCCCAGCTCTGTGTAGGAATGTGGTCACAGTATACAACCAAGTCACTGTATAGCTGGGTATATTTTGGAACTGCCCACAACAGTGCATTGCAGTTTTTGAGAGATAGGTCAATGATGACATGGGAAGCCACCCAGATTGAGGCTGCCATGAAGCAAGACATCACCTGTATCCAGCCACGTAAAAGGCAAATAATACATTGAATAACAGTAGCACAGACAAGTGATCTTTGTCTACTGCCAAGACAAGCAGTTCTGCTAATGAGATCAATGCAGTCTTCCATATCTAATAAGGCTTATGCTCAGCTTGATGAAGGTGAAGACAGAAATTCCTAAAAGCCCTATTTTGATGGCTGTGTTCAAGCAGAACTCCCTTTTGCCTCACTGGGCAGTACAAAAAGGCTTAGAGTATAAGGCAGGAGATTAGGATTTTGGACAGAGGAATTCTCTTCATCACTTTACACAGCATACAGCAGACTGCTGCCTCAGTTTCCCTGACTTTGCAGTGTTGCTTTCTTTCCCCAAAGACGAGTTGTCTGACTGAATTCAGAAGCATGAATGAGGTTCTTATATGCCACAATGCTTAAAGTCAGAGCAATGCCTATAAATATGTAAATGAGAGTTCTGCTTTATCCCAGAAAGGTCTGGAAGTTTCCTCAAGAGACTTTCTCTGACTTCAGGACTGGTTTCAGTAAGTACACTTGGCAATGCAAAATGTAAGTGCATTAATAAATGAATTGGAAGATGTACATGTAGCTCCTGCCACTCCCCAAATACCTTTCCCAGCTCTGAATGCAACCCAGATTTTAATCATGGAGCAACAGATGATTGATGGATGATTAATAGCTAATTTGCGAGATTCATTTAACTTCATTTTACTTATACACCGTATGTAGAATTAGTTAAGGCTTGCACGGGAAAGGAAGTGATGAGCTATTGTTCACATTAAATTATAATGACAGCCTTCCTCATCACTGTATATTTATTATGTAAGAAAAGGAAATGTCTAGTAAAATTCTGTATAGGTTAATAACACCTTCATAATATAGTTCCTCTTTTCTATTGACTTGAATAGCCCTCCTACTGACTTTTACTGGATTATTAGAGTTAATTACATCAATTGCAATATAATTGATTCTTAAATACTATGTAGGAACCTCATACAATTATGGAAAAACAAAAGTCATCTAGACATCTCCGATCAGAAAAGATTTGGGATTCCTGCACATTTAATTCCTGATAATCACTAGTCAGTTTGGACGTTAAGATTGCAGGGTTTCTTGTTTTCTTTCTGTTAGGTTTTGACAGAATTGATAGTTTTACAACATTTAACTCAGTGTGCATGGAAATATAAGATTAAAGAGACGAATGTAATTTGCTAAAATTGTTACTTCATCTCCTAAAAGTGAAATGTATTACCTGCCTGTCTATATTAAAATACAACTTACACGCATGCATGTTCAAGAGGAAAAAACCCCAACAAAAAACAATAGAAATGTGTATTTATTATTCAAGGTTGAAGTCCTTTATCCACAGGTGTAAGCACTCCTACAGATCTTGCTGGCTGAAGTCACCAAGGGCCTTCAATGTAATGACATGAAGCGGAGCTGAACACTGATCTCCAGAGGGTAAAAGATCTACACATTATTTCACTGAGTAACTTTGACATAAAAATGGTTTCTAAAGGATGCTCTTGTATTCCAGATAAAGATTACAGACCGTTCAAAAGAAGGTGCTTTAAGATAAACCCTCTGGGGCATGCTACAACATTATTAAGCAGCAGTTCAACTTTAAAGCCAGTCAGACACAACATTTTTTGTGAGTCTGTTCTTGGTCAGAGTCCCCTGTGGTACCAGTATAGGAGATGTTAGTAATTTTTTTTCTTTTTGTTGCAGGCTTTGTTATGGTTCTCTAGTGGCCTTCTAGGAGCCATGCAGTGTTTTGTGAGAGTGAGTTTGCTTTGTGTTTGTGGCTGGATTGTGCAACTGAAGTCTTCACAAGGTAAATTCAACATGCTATGTTGCTCCATTAAATGCCCTCAAATCAATTCAGCCACTGTGGGGATATCACTTTGGAGTTCCAGCTGAGCAATATGTGCAACTTATTACTATGCAAAATAATAACTTCAGTTACAATTGTTATTTTTATTATTGTTATTAATATTTTTTTGCTTTACAGCTTAATGCACACATTTAACCACGCTGCAGCAGTCGGCTATCAAAGGCTTCCCTGAGGAAAAATTAAGCACTTAGAGCAATAAATTATGAAAAAACTACGTCTAAGGGCACCATCCACCTTGTTCTCACACCCGCTTTGAGTGTTAAATAAATCATAACATCCTGTTCATCGTGCCGTCAGTAGGGGTTAAATAAGTCACTGTAAATGAGCTCCAAATCATAGGATGTAGCTGGCTTCCAAGTTTTTTGTTTGTAAGGAGAAACAGCTCCAAGCCTTTTGATGGTTCAGGTCTTTAAGGAAAGCCTTTTTTCCATCCCAACTACTTCCTGTTAACGTGGAAATGAGAGGAAATGAACATTAAGCAAAAGGATGGGCCCATCCTTTTCCAGTCGTGTGCCTAATTTGTCAGGTGCAATATTGGCACCTGGAGGCTTGTTTTGGCTCCTATTACATCCTTGCTGTGGAAATATCAGAATACTTGTAACTAATGGCGCGGGACTTCAAAGCGTTTTTGTTAGAAGGAGAAAGAAGAAAGGCTGCCGTCATTAGAAAATGCAGAGTTGAATGGCCCAGTTTGTTTGCTGGGTGTAAGGGTTATAAACTAAAATAAAATAAAATAAAATAAAATAAAATAAAATAAAATAAAACAAAATAAAATTAAATTAAAAAATTAAAATAAAATAAAATAAGTAAATAGAAGAGAACATTTGTGTGACATTTCATTCTAAACCTAGCTGTGACCACAAGGTGTGTAAGGAAGTATACCCTCTAAAATTGCGTCTTGGAAATACACATGCCTTCAGTGTGTTCTTCGTGCTTCTGAAGCTTGATATAGAATACTCGATTGCTAAGGATTTGTTGGCATGTATATATGTTTCAGTAGGAGGCATAAGTGTTTTGTGGTAAAACTCTTTATAGCCTTTGCTTTACAGAAATGGCAAGGCTGTTGTAAGAAGCTCTCAGATCAAAATCTGTAAACTTCAGGTGCCAGAGCCTGCCTGATGTTTTCACTTCATGCTAAATGCTGCAGCCAGTCTTTTTTTCTGCAGGACCTTGGATTAAAGAATCGCCCAAGATGAGTATGAGTACCTATGCTTGGCCACTATATTAACCCTGTGTTGAAGGTTCTAGTAACGGAAAGTGCAACACTGAAGTAAAATTTATTCTCCTGTAGTGTTCTGAAGTGGCTGGGGTTGACTGGGATTTTTTGAACTGCTTAACCACTGACGTGACACTTTTTTCAGTCATTAATTACAATAGATTGGCATTTGGGATTGGAAGAGGAGAGTCAGTGTAGCTATTATTTTATTCAAGGAAACTACGGTGCATCAAGCCATGAGTGATATATACAGATCTGCAACTGTTCTGAGAGTAAATCCATTCAGATCAGTGAAATGAGATGATAGACTTGGGAAATCCAGCTGCTGTGCAGATGTTGGGTGGAATTTTCCAGGAAAAGGCAGTTATGCCATTTTTCATGCCTGGTTCTGCATCCCTTGCTCAGGAGGAGGTCTCTCTTGTTGGAGGGCAAGTTACTGCAGAGCAGGTAAACCCTGTGCTGAGGAAACATCAGTGGATTTGGGATTCACTGACAGCTTTGTCTCAATCTGTACCTGAGTTAGATGGAAGTCTTGAGGTCAAGCATCCACAGTCAGCTCTTCCCTGTGAGCAGGCAATATACTGTGCCACATTTCAGCTGTCCTGAACTTGCAAGCAGTCTCTGACTATAGAAGATGGCTGTTGTGTGTTTCGGAGTGACTGTTTTTTTCTTCACCTGAGCATTGCCAGGTGATAAATCATTTCCTTGAAGGGCACTGTCTTTTGTAGCCACCGAAGATTTCTTTTTTTACACTTCTCTGACTTACATGGGGCATTAGACCAGTAGAGGAAACAAGAGAGTGATTTGATTGCAGTTTTGTCTTAGTGCTCAGGGCACTTCACCTTTTTTTTTTTTTTTTTTTTGTCAGAGACAATGAATCTTGGCCTTCGTCTTCTTGGGAGTATACTGATTGACCTCCTGTCTGAATCCCACCAACAAGACACTTCTTTGTCACAGAATTATAGAATATTTTTTATTGGGAGAAACTTTAAAAAGTCATTTAGTCCAATCCCCTGAAATGAGCAGGGACATCTTCAACTAGCTTTGATTGCCTAGAGCCTTGTTTAATCTGACCTTGAACATTTCCAAGGACAGAGCATTTACAGCCTCTTTGGGCAACTTCTTCCGATGTTTCACCACCTTCATTGTAAAAAAAAAATTCTTTCTTCTATCTGTCCTGAATCTACCCTCTTTCAGTTTAAAATTGTCACCCTTTGTCCTATAACTACTGTCTCTACTTAAAAGTCTGTCCCCATCTTTCTTATAAAGCAGCAATAAGGTTTTCCTGGAGACTTCTCCAGGCTGAACAACTCCAACTCTCTCAACTTGTCCTCATAGGATAGGTGCTCCAGTCCTCTGATAGCTTTGTCTAGGAGAAGAAATTTGTGGATAAGCATACAACAGCAGTAGCACATACTGTGTGATGGCTTCAATGCAAGGACTCTGCACCAAAGACAGTTTAATTTAAACTATCCAGCAGCCATTTAAATTCAGCCCAAGGATTTTGTACTGAACTGGCTCATGTGATGAGTCCTACTAACTCAGTGGTGGTTGGATCTTGAGCTACAGAACAAGCTGAAAATTGGTTGGCGACAGGAAAAGAGAGGAGCTTAATAGTCCTTTCCTCTCACCCCCAGGGACATTTCTTCTGCTTAGGGCCCTATTTATGATAAACTGCAAAACTACAAAAAGTCAGAAAAGACCTGAAATAAGTACAAGAATTGTTTTATATATGCTTTTATTTATTTTTATTTATATATAAGTATATATGCAATTATCTGAAAGGAAGTTGTAGCAACGTGTCAGTCTCTTTTCCAAAGTAACAAGCAATACAACAAGAGGATACAGCCTTAAGTTGTGCCAGGGGCAGTTTAGAATGGATATTATGATTTTATTTTTCACCAAAAGGGTTGTCAAGCATTGGAAGGAGCTGCCCAGAGAAGTGGTTGTCACCATCCCTGGAGATATTTAAAAGATATGTGGATGAGGGATTGAGGGGCATGGTTTTGTGGTGGACATGGCAGTGGTTGGACTCAATGATCTCAAACGTCTTTTCCAACCAAAATTATTCTATTTTTTTCCTCTAGTAACATTCCTTATTCCCTATTATTCCAGAGACACTGGGAAGGATTAATCCTGCAAGAGACCCGAGTGACCTCTCTGCCCTCACAGGTGATCGTTAGACTGATAGTTATTGAACCAGTTTGAGGTATATACATTTCTAGCATACAGTGGCACTGCATGATCTATGTAATTGACTTTCTTGCTTTGTGATTTTTGAGTTTTATTATATGCCACCCGCTACAAATAAGGATGCCATGGATTGTGAGGGATAGATAGCTCATCCTCCTTGTGGATGGGTGAAAGAGCCTTGCAGGGAGAATACAGACTTGCTCTGATAACATGTTTCACTTTGTGATCATTTCTGAAAGACACTCAACTTCTCCTTTTGGTACATCTCCTGCGACATCCTTTCCCACTATGTCAGTTATCACATTTCTCTGCTGCTCTAAGGAATACAAATAAATAAACAGGCTTGAGGGGGCAATCCTTGACAGCTACAAGAATTGTCAAATACTTATATTGCTCATATCCTTAAGTTCAGCCATGATCAATGTGCTCGTGACATGCCATTTTCATGGCGTAGGAACGGTAGCCTCCAGTTCTTCCTTTTCCTTTGTTTTAGAGAATTAGAGAACAGGTCATGTGCTGGTGTGCAAATATAGCTGGTTGCTCTCCACACTGGTATCTTTTGTAGCGTATGTATAGCTTTGATAAGCAGCACATGTGTCTGCTTCCCGACTATACAGTGTTTCCACTCTGATCTCATGAGTGTAGCTAAATCAATATATCCTTTGTGATGTGCAGATGGAAATAATCTCCAGAAGATGCATTTCTGAGCTTTGCCCAGTACATATTTATTTGAGAGGTACAGCTGGTTTGTGGAAAGGTACAATCCAAGACCATATGTGAGCACACTGCTAACCTTGCTCAAGCAGCTTTGTGCTGCTCTTGTGGCCCCGCCGTGACCATAAGCAGGTTCCTTTGATGTGAAGAGAGTTGCCAGGCAAGGTGTTACTTGGCCTCTGAAGGGCAAAAGTGGGGACAGCTTGCCTTTACATCCCCATGTTCTCTGCTGCTGGCTGTCAAACCTTCCATCGCACCTCAGGACTTGCTAGCTGCCCCAGTATGAGGTTGCCACAAGGTGCTCTTCAGCCTTGCTTCCCATACTGGACCATCCCATTTCCATCCTAGAACGGCCTAGGTAAGGTTTGCTGATGTACTTCTGTTTGCTACTGCTGGACCTAAATCCAGATTTCAGATCTATAACCAAGTGCAAGCCTAAACGTCCCTGTGTTCCATGACTACTTGGGATGACACTTGGATTTAGGTCCAAAGGTCTCTGACAGACTCTAAGCTTCCCAGTCTGTGATGGAAGAGAATTATATTTGTAGATTGTTTTGCTAAATTCAAGCAAAATTTTTGCTTTTGATATTAAATGAGTAAAATACATTAGCAATCTCACATTGGCAATGAAAACTCAAGGGCTTGCATTATAAAAAAATGTCACGATGATTTGAATCAGAATATGTGAGGATCTGGCGAATCAGTCACACCTGTAAAAATACAGGTCCAATATCAATATGTCATTAATAATGACATGCTACTAATAAAATTCAGTACTGGGGAGATTCAACTAACCAAAGAAAAGAGACAGGCATTTTTTGATTTGTTAGGAAGAGGTGAATGGTGCCCCGTTTTCTCTCCATGGATTATGCAGCAAACCCAAGGCAGGGTATGTTGCAGCTGTTGTAGGGGAGCCTTGACCTGCCTCTGCAGGAAGGAGAGCACGGGACTGACATACTGCACAGTGGATGCATGCACTGTGGCTGTTTGACAAGAAAACTCATGTCTCTGCACAGGTTTATTCACAGAGGTTTTAAAATGTAGTTCATTTGCATGAATCAGGCTGTGAACACCTAAGTTTTGGTTCTTCCCAGAGCTTTTGCTTTCTTTCTTGGAGTAGACATTTTGCATAGAGAAACAATGGTCTAATTTTATGACCCAAACTTCTCATTCTTATATATATTCAGATGTTTAAGCAGATAGTTCTCCATGAACAAAAATTAATGTGATTTTACCTCACAGGTTGAGCTTCCAGTTACATACTGGAAGCAGCTCTGGAAAGCTTACTTCTACCCGCTGAATTCAGAAACATACTCCTAGAATTGCCTCTTGTCTGTTTTGTGCTGCTCTGATCACCATCTCTGTGTTACTAAGTGCTAATTTTAAATTAAATCACAAATACTTTCTAACTACAACACTCCATTGCTGTGTGGTGGAGCTGCTTGGAATTGCTCATTCTCCTTCTCCTCAGTGAGGTAAGATGAGGCAGAAAGGCTGTCATGGTTTAGCAAGGACTTGCTTTTGCTTAGTAACAGGGGGAGCGGGTTGCAGTGAAGACCCGGTAAAAGTTTTTTAGACTCTCCCCCGACTCCTGGGTTCAGACCCACCCCCCGGCCTGGCTGGGTCAATCTGGCGCCTCTGCGATCACTATTTAGGGACGGGAATTCGAGGTGCGAGGCAGGAGGTGTAAGAGTGGTACAAGATGGAGGCGACCATGCGGACCCCACAGTCGGAGAAGGAGGAAGGATGGAGCATCAGACCAGAGACCCCTCTGCAAGCCGTGGTGAGAGTGCAGCCGGTACCCCTGCAACCTATGGATCAGCAGCAGCAACTTCATGTGAGTGTGCCCGGACGGGCCAGAGACTGTGTGGGAGAGGCGGTCATGGCACAGGACATGCTGGAGAGCCTGTGCACCGCAGAGCAGCCCCACACGAGAGGCAGAGAGGAGCAGCAACTTTTGGGACAAATGAGCATCGGTACAGCCCGTGCAGGGCTTTGGGACAAATGTGCGTCGGTGCAGCCCGTGCAGGGCTGCCATGTGTGTGTGGTACCTCACGGACTTGCAAGGAGGACTGGTGCAGAACCCACTTGCCCTGAGGTTAGACAAACGGCAGAAGCCACCAGGAACGGACTGACTGAAACCCCCACTCCCTGCCCCCCTGGGCCGTTCAGGGGGGACGGAGGTATAAAACACCGGGATCAGGGCTCTGAGCCCGGGAAGAGGAGAGGGGTGGGGAGCAGGTGGTCTTAAAGGGCTGGTCGGACTCTTCATCTCTGTACCATTCTGTGTTGTTTTGTTTTGGTTCTGGTTTTTGGGGTTTTGTGTTTTAGTTGGTATTAAATTGTTTTCTGTTTTTCTTCCCCAAACCGAGTAGCCTGGTCTGTTTTGTCCTGCACCTTAAGCGGCAATTAAGCTCTCCCTGCCCTTTAGCAATCCTTAAGTCTTCGGTACTTGAGGCTAATCGTGGTCTTTTGTTCCCTGATGGGCCGAAACCACGACAAAGGCCCAACACTGTTGTTTCATGTCTTGACAGGGACCTTTGAGGCCATGCTCACTCCCCTACAACATGCTTGGATTGTTGTGTGTGTATCTACAACAACTTTCATTGTAGAGTCTCTCAAATACTCCCTGCAGACCTTATGGGGAGTGTCGTCTGCCATGTGAGGAGCTCCTTGGCTCCCTGAGAAGAGGAGCCGATGTAGCAGCAGTCACTCTGCCCCTCCTGCAATACCACATGCCCCCAGGCAGGATCGTCCCTATTGCACAGGCAAGCATGCTGTGATGTGGCACGCTTATGTGGGCTTTCCTAAGGTCAGGCATCAGTCAGCAGCAGGGCTCTGGCATCCCTTCACAGCTCTGCTGTTTGTAATATGTATTATCAGTGCTGTGATAATGCTTGAAAATGGCTGCTTCTTTCTGAATAAAAGGAAAGTCACTGCTCGTATCTCGAGGATAAAAGCCTGTCTGGCTGGAAATCAGTGCAGGGTGCTGAAAACGGGCAGAGCAGCTGTGCCAAGCAAGGTGCTCCATGTCCTCAGAGAGCAACATTTCAATTCTCCAGAGTAGAGGCGGCTGCTTTGGTGCCAAGTGAGAGGGACCTCCCCCTTACCATCACAATCAGCAGTGGAAACCCCAACCTGCTGTCTAGCATGAGACCACCTAAGCTAGCCAAATACTATAGAGCCTGGTCCTGGATGGCCATGATGATAACCAGTCATATGACTTGTTTTGATGCCCTTTGTATTGATTTGTCAGCTCTGCCTCCTCTTCTTTGGCCTTCCTGAAACTTATGATCCTGTTCTCTGTACATTGCCTGTGATACAGGAGTAGGAGGTTTCACAGAATCACAGAATCTTAAGGTTTGGAAAGGACTTTGAAAGATTTCCTAGTCCAATCCCCCTGTCAGACCACGACTACCTAGAGTAGTTCACACAGGAATTCGTTCAGGGGGTTCTGAATGTCCCCAGAGATGGAGACTCCACAAGCCATCTGGGCAGCCCATTCCAGTGTTCCGTCACGCTCACAGTGAAGACATTTTTCCTTACGTTCCTTTGGAATCTCTTATGCTTCAGCTTGTACCTGTTGCCCCTTGTCCTACCATTGGACATCACTGAGAAGAGCCTGACTCCATCCTCCTGACACCCATCCTTTATGTATTTGTAAACATTAATGAGATCATCCCTCAGTCTCCCCTTAAAGCTAAAGAGCCCCAGTTCCCTCAGCCTTTCCTCATAAGGGAGATGATCCACTCCCTTCATTATCTTGGTGGCCTTGCACTGCTCCAGTAGCTCCCTGTCCTTCTTGAACTGAGGGGCCCAGAACTGGACACAATATTCCAGACGTGGTCTCACAAGGCCAGAGTAGAGGGGGAGGAGAAACTCTCTCGGTCTACTGTTTACAGCCCTTCTAATACACCCCAGGATGCCATTGGCCTTCCTGGCCACAAGGGCACATTGCTGGCTCATGCTCATCCCGCAAGAGGCTTTTCAGGAGGTCTTTGGAAGGTTTTAGGATAAGGGCAGTGGAGTGATACTGTCACAGAACAGTGCAGGAAAGGCACCTGAGAGAACCTTTCAGACGTTCTTTCTGAGAGGTGCCTGAAAAGAGGAGAGAAAGAGCAAATCCTGTCTGTTTTGATGGTGAAAAGGAACGTTGTGAAATGGAAATATTTTTGTTCTGTTGCCAACATGTGAATTTGACAGAATATGGGGTCTGCCCTCTGAAAAGTATTCAGCGTCCTTCAAGATTTTTTTTCAAGCTCACTCCCCAGGACCACGTCATCCCCAGAACTGTGTGGGTGTGCATACACACTCCCCCAACAAAAAACAAAAATCCTTCCTTTTAACAAATTCACAGAGCCTCACAAAAACCTATGGGAATATCTGGTTTTGCATGCAAATATTTACCAAGTAAAAGTGGATACTTTTCCACAGCTCCTAGTCCTGGGCTTCTTCTGCAGAGAAACTGCCAACTGTACATGCATGCTGGTTTGGCACCGTGACAACACATTCCCTAGAGAGTAGAACAAAACCACAGAGTCCTTTCTCTTGCGAACCTCTTTCCATGGAGCAGGTGAAAGCACACTGAACCGACCCTTGCCTCCTAGCCTGACTGTTTTCTAAATGTCATTGGAAAGTCTCACCCCCTCCTCCCTTGTCCCCAGTTTTATCCCTTTTTCAGGAGGCAGCCATCAGCAACAAAACCACAATGCAGGGCTTGGCTGGCTGTGTGCATTCAGCAGCTGCTGTTCCAAGTTCTGGGCAAGCCACAGCTATCCAGATTCCCACTTGTCCTATGTCTTCTGCCTCGGTTGCAGTACAGCATCTTGAGCTAGAAGGACCACTAATTGACCAGCTTGGACAGGTTGCCAGCACTGCAGTACAGTCAGCCTGCTGTCCCCAGTTGTCTGTGCCTTTCTCCCCTTCGCTACACTTCCAACCCTTACTGATCCAAAGCTTGTGACATCTTCCAAGTCCTCCTTGCATTCAAGACTCTAATTCGGCATGTGGTATGCTGTGCTTTTCCAGCAGGCTGCTTTTTGTCATTATCTCTCCACCCAAGTGAATGTTCAGAATGGGTATGTTCTTTCTTCAATTATTGCAGAGAACTAAAATGTAAGCAATAAATGCTAAAGCCAGATTTTTCTGATACAAAACATCAAGCAAAATCTTTGTTCTCATCTAATTATTTCAAAAGATTTACAAGCCTGGAAATAAAAATGCAATTCTGTGTCTTAAAATACGAAGCAGTGTTTTCTTGCAGCATAAGAATGTGATTTAAGTTTGCTTTAGTCCATTTCTCCACCATGTTATGCTGACATGATTGTTCAAAGAAATTGTGCTTTTGGAAGGAAAAGGTTAAAGTTTGCTACTGATATTCATCAGGAGATGGATATTTAATCTTTAATCTCTTGTTCTAGGCCCCTACTTCGGATCAACTCATTATCCTGAATAAACGATGTGTCATTCCCATTATTTATGTTTCACTGCAGCCAAAGTATCTGGACCTCGTTTTGGTAAGCACCATTCATTTCGACCCATTCAGTATTAATCTCCCTTCTAACATCTTTCCTGTCCTATGTGCTGTCCCCTATTTGCTTTTATGTTTTCCGCAGAGTGTTTATAAAAGGATAATCTTTTACAAAGCAGACAGAATTTTTGTGTATAAACTGCTCTGTTTGAATGCCTCATTGATATACCATCTAAACTGAAGTGTTCAGCAAGATTAGTGCATCCACTGAGCCACTGAACTGGGTGAAAATATGGGAACTGCTCCTTTCTTTATAGCGAGAGAGGGTAGCTAATGATGCCATCTTCTTTTAAATAGGATGCTTTTAGCAGATGGACTCTGAGAATATGAATGCATTCCACAAATAAACAATAATCAAGAAAGGAAGTGGCTTATTGTGACAAATAAAAGGAGAAAAGGGCTCAAAACATATAGATTATGTAAAGATGCCAAGCCAGCTTCCATCTTAGTGAAACTAGTGTAAATGTAGAATAACTCATCCCAAATGATGTAAATTAGCATGTTTTTACATCATTGCCTCTCACATCAGGATCCAGTCTTGTAATTGATGGTGACTTCATAGGGACTTACAATGCCTTGAAATGCAAACACTAAGTTTTTATCTTTCTCACACTGTTATAAATTTCTAGTGAGAATGTTTTGAGTGTGATTCCCTCATTGTTTTTTGCATGAAATAAGTAAATAAAGGCTGCCTGGCACAGATAATGTACACTTATTTCGGCTGTCTCCTTTGCAATATGTATCTGGTGACATCGGGTGCCACTGACACGCCCTCCGAGATGTCGACACTTTATGTTAGAAGAACACAGTATGTAAGTGAATCTGTGCCCATATTCCCACATTTAGATGGGAGAAATCCCAAACAGACATGTGGCAGTATTATTTGAATGGCATAGATTCTTAAATACATTTGTCACTTTGTACACTTGCCAATTCTTCTTTGAAGATATAAACCACCAAAACACTCCAAATTTTATCCATCATGACTCCGTCAACATGTAGCACTGTTTAGCATGTTATTTTAGTTAAACTGCACTATTGTTGTCCATCTATTATGACATAAATTAGGATTGGTGCCCTTGCATTAAAATGAAATGAAAACTGTAAGAAAGAGTGGGGAGGAAAAAAAACATTGAAAAAAATCGTGCCATTCATTTAGCAGCAAAGGAGTGTGAGGAGGAGTATTAAAGAGACAGGAAGCACAAAATGTGTCAGACACCTTGTTTCAGCCTTAAAAGGGACTGCTGATGTTTATGAGGGGCTGCATGCTGGACATGATTGCGTACTACCTTGGGGACTGTGCATAGAGAGGGATGAGAGCCCTCTGGATGGCTCCCCTAGTCATGGTTACTTCACCTCCCCCAACGATATGACTCAGACCTGACTTATAGTAAGAAAACACTGGACATGACTATTTCTGGAGTCTGTCAACACCACTGCAAGGCCAGTGAGAGCAGTCTTCGGGTCAGAAGCAGGGGTAACCAAGCTCATATCCAGTTTACTGAGTTGTCATAGCCCTTTGGAGATAGTTGATAGAGGTAGTCTCAAGGAAATAATTGCCTGTTCAGTACTAAGAAGACTGGTAATAAGAAAAGGAGTTCTTCACTTTGTGGTTACCATTAGCTGAGGTTAAAATCTATTATAGCTGCTATCCAGCACTCTGTGCATAGCGAGTGGGTGGTCTCAATGCAGGAGAGAAAAAATCATCACCATATTTTGCACCAATTAGCCTACTCACCAGTGGAGATCAACATTGCAGTTGATCAGTCTAGAGAGAGCTACTCTTTCAGTGCTAGGACCGACACTTTCCCAGAGCTCTGCATTCAGCGGTCAGCTCTTCTGCAGACAAGAGTGCAGTTCCCACTGTGCTGTGGGGGCCAGGGACTCAATGGTGTAAAACAAGTGAGATTTCCTGACAGGCCTCTGAAAATTTGTGAGTTTTTTCACCAGCAAAGACATGATCTATTTAGCAAATAAATTGGGCATTTTTTTTCTTCCATATATGATCAGACATGACCTCTCTGACCTAAAAGCTGTAGTGAAAGATCAGTACTTGTAATTTATTGCCTAGAAGGTTTGTGTGATGAACCACAGGTTCCTGGAAATCCCACAGGAAAGAACATTTCTGTAGGCATCAAACTCATCACACAAGTGATACAGAGGTGACTTGTGCCAAGGCAAGGTGTCCATGACTCTGGAATGTGTCAGACTAGCTGTACATATGCAAGCAAACGGCACGGTGTGTTGCAGTAGCTTAGACCCAGGATGTGGCAGCCCTGTCACTTCAGGAGTCATCATGCTGGCAAGACTCATTCACTTCTTTTTCTTTTTTTTTTTTTCTCAAGCTCCAAATTCAAGTCCATAAAGACCTGGTAGAATAATCTTTAGAAAATAAATAGGAATGATTCCAAGTGCAGCAGTGTGGGGGCAGATTTCTGGGTATTTTTTTTTCACTTTAAATAACCTGCTCCTCTCACTCTTTGAGATGAATTACTCTCTGCCTGACTACATGGTGAAACTGGGACAAGCCCACCAGGTGTTTGGTTGACGATTTTGTGACACTATATCTGTAAAAAAACAAGAAAGTCAAAGTGAAGATGAGTGAGAGAGGACCAGAGACAGACTGAGGGATGTTCAACTGTATCCCTAGGATCTCCTGCACAGGGTGTCCATGTAGATTAACATACATAGAAAAATCAGAAGAGACTGGTAATAAGTGTGCAAATGTGAGACCAAATAAACACAAACCAAAGAGGAGACATGGTATTGTATACAGTGTGCCTCTTTTGCAGCAGACACTAGACACATCTCCAAGGCATGGAGCTGATACTTGTTAGAACAGTCTTTCCCATAAGGAGCAAGAGACCTAACAGCAGCAAGATACTCTAGTGGTGTGCCTGTATCTTTTCTGCATCTCTCTCACTGCTGATTAAACCTCTCTGTGCTGTGAGGCGGGAGAATGAGCAAGCAATGTGGGTGGACTAAGCCCATTTTTTTCCACGGAGTTCCTGCCATAACTGCATAGGAGGTGGGATGTCCACGTGAAGGCTGCGTATCACCCTCCTTTTTCTAATGTATGATTGCGGATAGCTGTAGACAGACCTGTGTGTCACTAGTGGAGATTACTGAAAGTGCTCATTGCTCCTAATCTGGGAATAAACTCACATAAATGTTAAGTAATTTGTTCCTGACCTGTACTGGCATCCCCGCTGCTGCTGCTGTGAGTTGATTAGGATGAGGCAGGTCCCACATCGCTCTTTCCAAACATCTAGTCCTAAAGGTGCAAAGACATAGGCAACACATGGGGGAAAGGGAAGGAAGAGAGAATGTTAGAGTGACAGTGAATTGTTGGAGAACCAGGCTATCTCATCTCCTCTAAGGCACGAAATCTTTCAGAATATAGTATATTTTTAGGAGCTGGCCATAGACACTAAAGCAGCATATCTTGTTGCTATAAGGGCAAGGAGATCTAGTCACTAACACGATTAATACTATGCTCAACAAAAAAGGATTTCCCACATTTATATTGTTTCAAAATAGCTTTCCATAAACTTGATGTGAGTACTTGGCAAATGAAACAGTCATCAAATACCAATGTTTGTGATGCTTGCAATATACACCTAAAGAACTAGAGAACATTAATATTCCAGAAGGACTCTTCAGGTGCCCATAAAAATCAGATATTACAGACTCTGTCAAGGTTAAGAGATTCAAACCTTAACCAGACATACAACTTGCATTATGGAACTTCTTTCTTATTGTGAAAAATCAGGATTTCATATGGTTGAAGTGAGAGCTGACTGACCAGGTGGCTCCAGTATGCCTGGGATGCATTTGCTCTGTCAAACACATGTGGGAATCCTTTTCTTGTGGATCGATCTATGATCAGGTTTTTGGCAGTGAGAGATCAATTTCCTCTGGCCCCCAGCACCCGGACCATCCTGAGAATCAGGAGATGTCTTGGGGGGAGAGGAGTGCAGCCTTTCTTGGTACGCATGAGGTGTTGCCATGCACCCGAGAAATCTCTTTAAATAGTATCCCTCATAGGACACCATTTTTAGCTCCCCATGCAGTGTGGCCCCATTTCAGGGTCCAGGGGCTAATGCTTGCAACTCCTTTTAAGGATCGCCAAGTGGAGAGGCTGTACTAGCTTCTACATCAGGATTGCATTTCTCTCTTATCCCCTTTTCTCTACTCCTCCCCAGATCCCTTCTCTATAAATGAAAAGAAATGAAGGTCCTCCAGGGGTCCTGCCTGGGATAACCAGCCCTGACCACTTTAAGAGAATAACTTGTGAATGTTTCCTACAGATGCTGTCTGAGCACACAAAAATGCCAGAGTGATAGACACAGCTTAAATCCCTAGACTGCCAGACAGATAAAGATGGTCTGTCCCAAAATCTGCCTATCCCTTGTATCGCCGTGTCAAAATGAAGCAGAAACTTTTCACACATCATCACTTCTGTTAGCTTAAGTCCAGCCTTACTCACGGTTAGTAATGCTGTACTGTACAAGTTGTGCTATTGGCTTCTCCAAAGCAGCTCCTGTAAGAAGAATCTATTTAAACCGGCAACTGGAACCTGAGTATCAAAGCTGCAACGATGCCTTAGCTATGTTTAAAGCAGCACTACATTGTATTTTAATTAATTTAAGAAACAAATTCAGTAAAATAAAGTTACATTTTCTACCTAGCTGTCTTTCCTATTAGTACTTGAGGGCTCAGAAAAAATAAATACGAATGTGCTAATAGCTCTTTTATCGCCCTCACCAAAAAATCCTGTTAGGACTGGAAGGCGGTTTTTAAATCCAGAGTAGAGGGTTGTATATAGCCCAGACCACTCATTCTGCACCAACCATTTCACTTCATGGTATCATTTCACCTATGGGGACATTTCTGCACATTTGAATGCATCCCTACACAAAGTGTTTTGCCAAGTGAGGTTGTTTGGACCTCATTTGGAAACCCCCAGAAGATCTGGCTTTTGGGTCTCTTCCGAGTTCAGAAAAAAAAAATCGATGAAAGCTAAATCAGTTAACACCAAATTGGGTTGATATGGGGATCTTGTCTTCTCAGCTAACGGTATGAAACCAGATAAAGGAGTTGATTTGACAGCTGGATAGATTTCCAAAGAGGGGTCATTTTCTCCCATGACCAAATAATATGATAGAGATATGCAAGAGTATATGTGTGCCTTTCAACAGCAGGCAGAGTCCAAGAGCTTACTTATCTCTAAACAGCTTCCACAGTGTCTAAAATAAAGAATGTAGAGTTTCTTTACAATCAGGGAGCAGATAATTTCACTGTTTTACCTTGAGTGGCCAACTACACCAGGAGAACCTGGGACTCCTTTCTCGACAGCGCTGCATGTTTTCATCAGGAGCCAAACCACTGCAGCTTTCATAAAATCTTCAGCACCATGAAAGATCAAGCCTTTACAGTTTAACAGTGTAATCTTCACAGTGCCTCCACACAATATTCCACTAACCACCTCACATGGAATTTATTCTACGGTTATTGAAACATCTTGATGCACTATTGCTCTTCTGAAGTTGTCTTTATGGAAGTTTATGGGGAAAACAAATTTGATGGTAAATCTCTAGGGACAAATTTTGGGCACTTCGTATCAGTCAATATGGAAAAATGTCTCTGGTTCTTCCAGATGGTTAGTTTGCTTTCAAAGGACCTGATGACTGTACTATTTACTTCCTATTTCAGTTTTTATAGCAACATTGTCATTCTCTCACTCTTTTGCTGTTTTGATTTTTTTTTTTTAGAAGCCATAAATTTGGAAGATTAATTTTTGTACTGTATTTCATTCATGATGATCCTTTTCTTCTGGTCTCCGAGTTCAGTTTGGTTGGTTGGTTTTTTGGTTTTTTTTTGTTTGTTTTTTTTTTTTACTTTCTCCCCTCTTCCTGATGTCCTTTTTGGCCACATAAAAAGTTATGTGCATATTGCATGTCCCCTAACTGAAAGTGGTGCCTTGAGATCTGGAAGTGGAAGCTGTGGACCTAACAAGGCTGAATTTCTTGGATATCACAATCTTTTTAAAGGAATTAAAATTATTATTCATCAAGGGAGAGAGATTAGCAATTGAATACAAAGTTGTTTAGCTCTGAATTGTCAGTGCAGCACCACTTCTGTGTCCAGCATCAAGTTCATTCTCTCACATAATTTTGACAAAAAGACAGGTAGGCATTTTTCTGACCTGGCTTTTGGGAGAGTTCTTTCATGAGTTTCAGTGGCTCTGGGTCACACCCAGTCAGACACACAAGGAGCCTCAGCTTCCCAGAAGCCAGGGAAGCATCTCAAGGGTCAGAGGCAATATGTCACATGCAGTGTTCCTAGCCATTTTCTGGGTAACAATCTCAATGGGTTTGAATCTGACTCTGGTATTCATTTTTAAACTTGTTAAAACTTGCCTGAAATTAATTTTCTAGAGGATTATTTACCGTTAAAAAATTTCTGAGAAGCTAGAGAGCTCAATGTAACAAAAAAGTCCTTTCTGATCGAGACACATTTTAATACCCATCAACAGCAAAACCATTACAGAATTCCACAGACAAAACCCAGGAAGTTAGAACAAAAAGTGTAACCTTCTGATTTGTAAGTGTAGCTGTATCTTCTTTCAAATGGTTTCATTTCTGATGCCTTACTTTGAAACTGAAGGCAGTGTTTTAACACACCTTGTGTAATCTTTCAATATATTTTTATGCTGTGAGCTTACAGGACTCTGCTGTGATGGCTAACTCCTCTAGCCAAAGTTGTGAGCTACACACTTCTTGCAGAGTACCTAATTTCTTCTATTAATGTTAATCAGGAGCTTTTCTGCACACTATAAAATTTTGCTACACCCCTACGTCTTTTGTGCAAATGAATTACTTAACATAGTATGCAAGTTATTAAGCTAAATAACTAACACAAGGCTGAAATAATTGGCATTATTGTGCTCAACTCTACCACCAAATAAAATACAAAAGAGCTGAAACAATCTGGAATGACTGAAATAGGTAAATGACATCCTCAATTAAACAGGTGACAAGTGGGAGCAGGTTCTGTCTCTCAGTGGGTGGTTGTGAGATTTTCAACAAATATGTACCATGATGGTATTGTTGGTTTTTATGGTACAAACAAAATTGGTGTGATGTTGTCCAGCATCTAGGAGAGGAATTGAGGCCTTGTCCCTGCAGGCAAAGCCCTGCTCCACAATGAATTTTACTTTCATTGTGACATTTTGAAGGTACTACATGGTAATGACACATTGCTCCAGTAATTTTTGTACAATGTCTCTATGAGCTCTTCCCATCTGTCATGACAGCATTAGTCTTGGCATCTCTGATGAAAGAATTGAAATTAAAAGGGAGAACAAAAAGTCAATTTCTAATGGGTTCCAAATACCCACATCTTACAAGCGTGAATTAAATATTGCTCTCCTCTTACTGCATTCAAGCCATATTACGTGGATAAAAACTATTTAAAATTAAAAATCCTGTTAAAAGCTGATATATATATAAAGTAAAATAGTATTCAGCTGTTTAAACTAACTTGTTGATAGACTGTCAGCTGTTGTTTGATTTGTACTTCATTTGAATTAATAAAAAATAAACCATAAGCATCATCATTTACAGTAATATAAAAGCTATTACAAAGGACCTTCATCATAAGCTTCTTTGTTATAAAGCTATTGTATCTTACTTGCAATCACTAAAAACTGCTAAAATTATTTCTGAATACAATACTGCCTGATGCAATATATGAATTCCTTTCCTTCAAAGACTAGCTTTAGGGACATTACTTGGAGTCTTTAGAAACAAATTGGAAATTTCTTCTTGCCCAATACACCTCATAGCTCAGGTTCACTCACAGTTGTCACAGTGTCTTTGTGCCTCCTCATTTAATTTAAATAACCCTTGGAAAAACAAAATCTAGTTATTCAAATACACCAATTTGTTTGCTCCTCTGAAAGTGTCATGGATTTTATGTTGACCTCAGTTTTATACTTCTTCTTCCTTCTCCCAGATGTGCTGAATTTTGGATGCCATGAAGAATGAACTGGAGTTACTGGATACCTAATACTGTTTCCTTATGGTTTCCTCATCCATGCTGCTTGAATAGTCTGTCTGGCTCATGTCTGTCCTGTCTGGCCATAGCATAGTTGCTCATAGGAGATACGATCCCCTTATCTGTCCTTGATAGCAGTCCTCAGGTGCCCACAGACAGGTGTGCAAGGAGAGCAACTGAGGAGTGCCCAGGAACCACAAGATCCCCATTGCACACCCAAAGCACTGGGGACTCCTGTGTGCAACACTGAAGCAACAACACATGTCCTAGTTAACCACCTGACGCTATCCAAAGTGCCACAACATCACATCACAGCTCAGCGCTTATGTGCTGCTGTCACTGCAGCATCTCCAGAGTGCAGGTAGCCACCCAAGCCACCACCTTTGCTGGTTCTAGTGAGGATGAGGCTCATCCTTCCCCAGTAATTTTCATCTTGAACAGAATAGTTCATCTAATGTCACCCAAGAACCAGAAATAATGTTCTGTTTGGTTCTTTTCACAGGTTTGGCTAATCCTGGCATCGAGCAGTAAAAGTTCCCAGGAGGGCAAAGGGCTGTGCCTCAGAGACTATAGCTCCAGGCAGAGGAGGCAGTGGCAGGACTGAGTGTATTCCTGGGCTTAGACATAACTCTGAACTCCAAAGGAATGCTTGTCTCTGGTGCATGACACACCTTTCAGCTTGCTGTTCACATGCGGCAGTGGGATCCTACATGCAAATGACACCTGCCACAAGTATTCTCCACAGGTCTGACTCCACAAGTCAGAGGACTGTACACCTCACCATCTTGCTCTGGAAGGAATAACAGTCCTATCCCATGCATTCTCCATAGCATCCATAAAAACTGTGTGCAGGGATGAAAGGGGGTGGAAGGGCAAGAGAATGGAGTGATATGCCACTGATGAGTCCTGACAGCAGGACCCAGCCCATAATTGCCTGGGAGAGGATATCCCCATTTATACTACTTTTCCATCATGTTCTTTTAAAAACTGAGACAATGTACACTTTTAACAAAAAGAGATGGTCCAGAACCTGGAAATGAGATTCAGAAAATTGCTAGCCCTCACTTTTGTTCTATAGACATTCCTTCAAGGACACTCTGCTTTCCAGCTGCCTTCAAGGCAACACTAAAACCTGGCCTGTGTTCTTTGGGTTTAATCCTCTTTTGGATTTTCTAGGTCATGGCTTACAGAGGGCCTTTAGGTGTGTCACAGTTTGACATGACAGCTGTTTCTGGTAAGGCAGAAGGGGCTGTAAAGATGGTTCCTGTAAGAAGTTGCTTGAAACTCTCCCCAGCTCTGAGACAGACGCACTTCTGGGGCTGAGCCAATTAGATGCCTCCACGATCACTTTTTAAGAAGCAGACGGAAGAGGAGGCTTCTTCCTGTTTTTTGTTTGTTTGGTTTTTTTTGTCCCTTCTTCTTCTCCGGCTGGTGGTGGTGCAAGGAGTGGGAAAAGTGAGAGAAGCGGCCATGTGGACTCCAGAGTCAGTGAGGAAAGAAGGAGGAGGTGTGCTGGAGCAGAGACTCCCCTGCATTCTACAGAGAAGACTAGTGAAGCTGAGATTTGTTTGCATTTTGCTAAAGGCCCTGCATCAGTGACAGTGATTCATTTTGCTAAAGACCCCGCACCAGGGGCAGTGACTATGGCTGGAGGAGGCTGTGTCCCGTGGCAGGGACCCCATATTCACAGAAGCTGTAACTGTGAGGAAGAACCCATGCCAAAGAAGTTCATAAAAATTACACCCAGAAGAGACTATGCCCTGTGGGAGGAACCATATATCTGCCAAAGCTGCAACTTTGGGGAAGAATCCAAGCCAGAGATATTCACCAAGGACTGCGTCCTGCATGAGGGACCCTGTATCGGCAGAAGCAGCAGCTGCTGGGAACAAGTCACACCAGAGAAGTTTGGTAAGGTCTATGTCCCCAGGGAGGGACCCCGTATCAGAGCAAGGGAATAATGCAAGGAGTCATCTTCCTCTGAGAAGACAGAAGCAGCAGAGTCCATCTGTGAGAGACTGACATCCCCCATTCCCTACCCTGAGCCATTGAGGGGGGAGGAGGTAGAGATATCAGGAGCAGTGAGCTAGGTCCAGGAAGAAAGGAGGGATGGGGGAGGGAGATCTTAAAGTGCTAGTTGTCATTTTTGCAGTCATCTTACTCTTTTTTTGCTTTTTGTTCTATTCTGTTTCTTGTAGGTAGTAGAATAAACTTTCCTACTTTCCTCTCTAAGTCAAGTACTGGAGTCTGTTTTGCCTGGAACTGTAATTGGCAGCGAGCCCTCCCTGCCCTTGTCTCAATCCACAACAATCTTGGTTATCTTTTTCCTCCCATTTCTCTGCGGCCTCTGCCATCCTAATGAGGGTGGAGGTGGATGGGGGGGCACCAAGCAAGAGGCTGTCGTGGTGCTTCATTGCTGGCCGGACCAAACCATGACAAGGTGTCTTTAAATTGACTCAGCTTGACTTCAGATGGGAAAGAGGAATGTCTCCTCAGCACTCTGTAACAAAGCTGTGTTCAAAGTGTGCTGGTTTTGGTAAGAAGGTCTGACCCACATATAAAGAAATTCTCTTACTTTTCCTCTCCCACTGGGACAAGAAACGCCTAGTGAGCTGCTTACTATGGTACATGAGATTGGTGCCATTTACAGTGCATTTTACTGGAAATACATTTGAGAACAGTTAAATGTGAGCAAGCAGTTTGAACTACATGTCCTCCCGAGGTCCTCCTCGATTTGAATCATCTTATGATCCTATCTATATTTGATAATTGCATTGACTCCATGGATCAACTCAAACTTGTCACAATCAGAAGAAAATAGTCTACATGTTTTGGGATGCATTTTCGGTCTGGCAATGAAAGCATGTGTTTCGAGGACTGGCACAATATCCTGCTTCAAGGTCATATTGGTAGCCTTTTGTCTTCCAAAATAGCAGTGATTAGTTGATCATTCCCTGTTGGAGGACAATCTGATTACTCTGGGAAGAACTCTTGTGCCCACAGCCACTGAGACACAAGAACTTAGTTTTGGCCTCTAGGAATTTAGCCATGCACTTAGTGCATCAGGTAGTGGCTGAGCTCCTGTGTCACAGCATAGTTCAGAATTTTTTTTATAGAATTAAGTGGAATTCTGGTGTGACAGTACCTAAAAATACAGCAGCAGACTAACATTGAGGACCACCTCACTGTCTTGCCTGTGAAGCGGTGAGTTTGCTTCCCCTTGGTTTGGCTCTCTGCAAAGCCTCCTGCTTCTTTTTTCATCTGTCCTCACAAGTCAGAGCACGTCACATCGCAAAACTGATATAGCTGGGTATGCTACTTCAGGGTTTCAGCAGATCCTGTATTTGGAGTAGTTTGAAAAGCATCTAGTGGCTTTGTCACATGATTTCTCTGTAGTGTGAGACCAGCCGGCAAAGAGCCGTGAGCTCACATGTTTAGATGGCTTAGTTTGTGCATGCAGATAACGTGAATATCTGCTTGGCAGTGTTTTACAGCAACTGAACATTCCTGACGCTGCCTCTTTTCATCCTTCTGCTCCCCCTTCCTTAACAGCAGAATCAGCAGCTGTAACAACACATGGAGAACACTTGGCAGCTGCAAGACACAGATGCTGAGCTCTGTAATAAACTTCTCCTGTAGAAGAATCTGAGTGCTTTTGCTGGCTGCTTAAAAGTCCTTATTGCTGTCTGACTCACTTGCTCAACAAGCAGTTACAGTGTGCTGATGGCTGTTGGTAATCACTTTTGGGGTTATAAGGACCAATCTAATTGACCTGCTTAGTCCTTTAGGATGCTGCCATAGCCTAGCTTTATTAACTTGTAACTGAAGTGCATGCTTTCATGGTAGATGCTTAAGAATAAGGTATTGTGCAATGTTTTACTGGGCCATTGTTTTTATATCTAGAGATAGGCAATAGGGCCTGGTTTTGATCACAAGTCACAACAGTGCAAACCAGAAATAACTTCCATGTTGTTAAAGGGGTATAAGCTGTTATAAAACAAATATGAGTGAGGTCAGGAGCGAAGGAGAACTTTAAACAAAGCCTGCATTGCCTGGTAAGGAAATGGCATACCTTTAATGTCTCAGAAACTGGTGTTTGTTTGAATTGTCCTGTGATAAGGATGTGGATAAGGACTAACGGCAACAGGCTAGCATTAGGATGGTAGGGAGATTCATGTCAGAAAAGTCTTGCAGAAGTAAATTTTAAGGAGGCTTTTGGATTTGCAGAGAATGGCCAACTTGGAAGATTGTCCTGGAGTCTAAAGAGCACTGGGAAAGAAATCAGAAACAGACGCTTGTGGAGATAAAGGCAGGAACTGGACAGCAATTCTAGTACATGGCCAAGACAGAAAGGAGGGATGCTAGAAAGAGACAGTGGGAGATGCAAGCAAGAGAAGAGCTCTGAACATAAAGGACCCATGGCTTAATCTCAATGTATAACATAAGGGGAAGTGCTGAAGGAACTTGACTGAAGAGTGGCATAGTCAGTGGTGGAGGGAATGGTGTTTTTAAAAAAAGATTCTTCCCACCTCTAAGAAAAATTAAAGTCCTATAACAGCAAAGATATACCAGCAGTGAGAGTGGGAAGTGAAGCACAGGCACAAGGATGGGTGCAGGGTGTAGTGGACAAGACTGATCTCATATTCAGTGGATCAGGGCTAAAGGGGACCAGCCTCAAGTGTCTGGACACTGGAAGTACTGGAAGGACAGAATGGTGGGGCAGGTTCTCACACATTTTCTGGGAAAAGTGTGAGTGGGAGACTCTGAAGTACCAGTACACTAAGACATGCAGAACCACAAACAAAGAGGAGGAGCTGGATATACATGTGCAGTTACAGGACTGCACCTCATTGGTGTGTCAGAGATGTGACAGGATTGCTCGTACAACTGGAGTGCTGCCTTGGAAGGACACGAGCTCTCAAGGAAAGAAAGACTGTCATGGAAAGGAGGAGCAGCTGCACTTAATGTAAGAGAGAAACAGGGATACACTGATCTCTGCCTAGGCATTGAGTGATGAACCAACTGAGAGTTTATGGAACAGGAGTAGCAAGCAAACCAACACGGGCAGCATTGTGATGTCTGTCTGCTACAGACCGCATAATCAAGAAGTCAATGAGACCTTTTTCAGATAACCGTAAGAAACTTGACTTTTGCAGATTCTGGTCCTCCTGGGAGACCTGATCACACTGACAACAGCTGGAAAAGTAACACAGCAAGGTACAAGCAGTCCAGGAGGTTTTTGTAGCTTGCTGGTGACAACTTCCTGACACAAGTGACTAAGGAGTTTATGAGGAGAAAGGTTCTACTGGACTTTAGAACTAAAAGTGAGGAAGAACTGATTGGGTAGTTGAAGGCCAGACTAGCCTTGTCTGCAGTGACCGTAAAGTGGTAGAGTTCATGATCCCGAGGGAAGGGACCAACTGCAAAAAGTAGGATCAAAACCAGGGCTGCAGGAAAGTGGAAATTGGCCTGTTCAGGGTTTTGTTTTGAAAAATCCTGTGGTATATATCTCTGGAGGGAAGAGTTTGGGAGAGCTGATTGATGGTTCACCTGTTCAAAAATTGTCTATCCTGACATGCAGGAAATCAAACAACAGTGGCATGAGGCCTGCAAGGATGAACTCCTGGTAAAACTCAAACATGGAAGGGAAGCACGAAAGAAGTGTAAGCAGGGAGAAGTGACCTACAAGAAATTTAGAGGCACTGTCTAAGAATGGAGGGCAGGGATTAGGAAAGCCAAAGCCTATCCAGAGTTGTACTTGGTGGGGAATGTGAAGAAAAAGAGAAAGACTCCCCTTCTAGGCTCTCCAGTAAAGGGAGATATAAACATTTTGGAACATATCCAACAAACAGCAAAGGTAATAATTAATAAACTGAAGTATCTATGATATAGAGGAGATGCTTAGAAAATGGGAACTGTTCAGCCCAGAGAAAGGTGAGAGGGATTGTGTCAAGGTGTATAAATAATTGGTGGAAGGGAATAGGGAAGATAGAGACAGATACTTATCAGTAGTGCTCAGTGACAGGAGAAACAATGGCCACACGCTGAAATGAAGGAAATTCTGTTCGAATATTAGAAAGAAAACTTTTTTTATTGTAAGCATTGTGAAACACAGACATAGGTTGCCCAGTAAGATTTTGGAGTGGACATATTCAAAATTTAACTGGACATAGTCCTGGGCAACCTGCTCTAGCTGACTGTGCGTTGAGCAAGGCGTTGAACTAGATCATCTCAAGAGATCACATCCCACTTCAGCAATTCTACTGTTCTCTGATTGGGCTGAAATGCAGCTCAGACGAGTGGTAGCTGATGAGAAATAGTTCACAAAGAGCACATTTCCATAGTATGTGAGATGCAGTTCGCTGGCAGGAGAGAGGTCTAAGAGTGGATAAGGGCACCAGCACAGAATAGGCAGATGCTTCATCTCAGCCAGCGCTAGTGTCACCTTGGCAAGAAGCTAACACCTAATCTATGCCTGAGGAGAAGACTCCTGTTTCCACTTCAGTTAGTCCTGTCTCCTTCATAAGACTGACATTCACATAAACATTTTTTAACTGGAAAAGGACAGTCCTATTTCTAGTTTGCACAGGAGATGTTTTCCCGTGACCTTTTTGTGTCCTTGTATTCTAGCATTTAAAGACAAACAGCTGTCCCAAGCTTCAGTTGGAGGAGGAAAAGGAAGACACCACCAAGCACGAATGTTAGTAAGTCACTTTTCCTCTCATTGTCTGGTATATCTTGGATGATTTTTAGCCTTCAAACAATCATCTCTCTGGTCGCCTTAGACTTGTTATTATTAACTAGTATTGTATCTCAGCATTTAAAAATAATGCCTTCTTAAAGTATGAACCTCATTTCTCTTGATATTCATTGGGAACTGATCTGATGTTTTGGTGGCTGCTTGTTAAGTGTTTTGGACAATAGCTATCAACACTGAATTTTAATTTATGTAACAATTCGCATCCTGTAATTTTATTATATTCAAGGATTCTGCAGCTAAATATGCTACATCTGGAATTAATATATTGCCAAAAAAATCTAGTATTCCTTCAAATAAACCACAGGTTAGGAACTACAAAATACTAACCTTCAAATAATAGGATTTAAATACCTGTTTCAGCAATGCTTTCATACTGCATTGCTTGCTTGAAAACATGTGAAGTATTTATTTTTAATTCATATTATCTCATTACTGCAGGTTTCCTTTACAGCAGGGCCCATTTCAAGCGTTAAAAAAAGCATTGTGATTTTTATCTGAGTTTCAGATTTTCCAGTAGTGATCAGTCACACTTATAGTGCTAGTTAGAGCTGATGCAGCAAACTGGTTTTGTTTTTTTCTTTCAGTACATTGGTAGCCCAGCAGGCAAAATGTATTGTGACAATTGTCTCCAAGATGCAAAGCTAAATGTGAAAAGGAGGCAAGGACTACTGTAATAGAATTACTGTGTTAAGAAGCTCAAGATGAACATTGAAAGCTTCTTATTCCCGCTTACATTATGAACAAAGGCTTTACAACACAAGAACCCCATATCTTCTACTAGGTAGGCTCTGATTTGGCAAATACAGTCTGAGATGCATTTTTCTCCACGTGGGCAACCCCACTGAGGTAGCAATGCCATCCCACAGCATTAAGATCCTCAAGAAGAACAGAGTCAAAGGGAATGCTGTTCCCTCCTCCTGCAGGGGAAGGAAATTTGGAAGTTCAGAGGCTTTGCTGATCATAATCAAGTGCTGTAGATATCCTACCTGTAATTGTTACTGTAAAGCACTCTTAGAGCACTCCTCTGATAGTCCTTTTCCTTCTCCTGCTCAGGGGTAGTCTTATGGGTCTTGTCTAAGCTAATGGAACATGCACAGGCCATGGAAGGATGCAGGGTCACAGACTCATCTGGTTCAGAGAGTGCTGGCTTTCCAGTCTTGTTCAGATTTCAGATTTCCTCTCCTTTTCTGCAGAGATCGGGGTGCAGCCTGGGAGAGTAACAAGACCTGAGGGAATATTCTGGGTCCTTCAGCTTAAATGCAACCTTTGGATTTTCTCTCTGAGTTAAATGTCTCGTTTGCATTGCATAAATAAAAAATGGTGAGGAGAAATGCACAGGAGAAACTAACCCTCTGCGAACTAAAGGTATAATGACCTTTGGAGCCTCAACTTTGTTGTCCAGAATCACACAGAGAAGTAATTAAATGAAAATGAAATGTTAACAATTTTTCAGCAAGGAGAAGAATAACAGGAGAGTGATAGAAACTGAACACGAGGCAGAACTAGTAAAGGAAAACTACAAAGGAAGTGATGAAAGAAGCCATGGCATATACAGAGTGACAAGGCTGAGGAAGGGGTGTTGGTGGGTGAGATACAATTGTGAAAGGAAGCTGTTTGATCCCTTGTAGCTCCTGGGTCAGTAGCAGCTGTACCTGCAACACCTCCAGGCTCCCTGTGGGCTGGCCAAGGCAGCGGCTGATAGTGTCTGCTGCTGTGCAAACATGGGCTGCCCTTGTCCTCTATATCACTGCATGAATCAAACATCTGGACTCCAGAGATACCTTAGTGTTAAACAACCTTGATTCAATTAAACTACAAGATGCACACAAGATGGTATCTTATACACAATCCTGCACCCTGAAGGGCTTATAGGAAGTATAGCATTGGAAAGGGAGTGGATAGCATGGAAACTCAATTATTCTCTTACCTCCACAGTTGGTCCATAATATTAAACAAAGAAGGTGGAAATTGCAGAGTTTGTATAGCCTAGTGCCTGAGATACTTTGAATGATTCTGAAGGTTCTTGGTCTCATTTGCTCCACAAACACTACTTCTACACACATAAAAATAAATTAGGGCATGATTTTCAGGCCTGGAGTTTGAAAGTCAACACCTGATGGTGTGACCAGAGCTACTTGGTTATGCACCTGTACCTTCTGCTCTTTTCTTTCCTGACATTTGAAAATGGATCAACAAAAACATCGGCAGCATTTTTTTTTTTTTTTTTTGCAAAGAGCAGAGGTGCCAAGTGCACTGCCTGGGCCAAATTCCACACCAGATAATTCCATTGAGGCAATGGTTTCAACTGGGCATCGTTATCTTTGCTTCCTGTCTTATATGGCAGTGCTGTGCTACTGAGCAGCTGCTGATTTCCTCCTCCCCAGGCCTGGCTGCAGGTCACAGTGGGACCACAACATCTCCTCCCTGCTCTTTACTTTGCTCACAGGAGCTGTATGGAAAGGAAGCAAGTGATGGAAAGTGCTTTGAATTCCTCTGTTGAAATTTACATCTTATTTTTTGCTATTATGTGGAGCAGTCATATTTTAAAAACTTTCCTGTTGTTTCTACAGATCTGTCATCCATTTCCATGGATACATGAGTGGTAATAAGGCAGCCAGAAGCTGTCAATTCCAGCTACTCACTGGCTGGCCAGTGAGCAGTGAAAGGCTGCTGAAGTCATTAGTATTTTACACTTGAAAATAACACAATAGTTTGAACTTTTCTGGTACTCTTCATTCAGGAATCCCCAGATCTGGTAAATGAACCACTAATTTAAAATAATTAATTAGGCCTCATAACAGCTTGGCAAGTGTGATAGGAGGACATGGAGGCTGGGAATGCTGAAGTGACCTGTCAAAGGCTACTCCATGAGCTAGTGGCATGGGCAGCAAGGTATTCAGTTCACCCATTCCAACTCTCTGAGCTTGTCTCTGAATGCATTAAGTGTAAACTACCTGCGAATCAACTTATGGAAATATATCCGTCCTCATCTGCTTAATGACAAAGTATCTCTCTTTTTTTCCCCCCAGATAATCCAAGACATCTTTGAATTTGTGACTTTCTGTTGTAGCAGGAGCCATCAGATAATAAAAGGACTACATTCTTGCAGGATATGGCATATGTTAGCTGTTCATTGAATGGATTTCCCTGCCCATCTTGTTGCATTCCTCAGTCAGGTTCTTGCTGATTCCTCTCTAAGGATAAGGCTTCTGCCACCATGACAAGGAGATTATTTCACAAATCTGGGAGATCATGTGTCATTATTATCTGTCAACATTTAGTTATTTTTATAGATATTTCCAATTAAAAAATATCTCTTTGTTGTGTTACAGAGAACAAAGCTAAAGAGAAAATACAGGAAGGACTTTAAATATAACAAACATAAGTGCAAGCATGCTCTGGCTTTGAGAGTTCCATTTTTCAGTATTGTCATCCTATTTTTAAGCTTTTAACTTCTACTCTATGAGATGGCATGCAGTAAGTGATGATTCCTTCATTCTTGCACCCTTACATAAACTATTGAAATATACAGATCTTTGCACATCAAACAGTTGTCTGGAGTATTTAAGAAAAGTGGAACTGCGTCCATCACGATTGATCTTCAGTGAATTCTCATTTTTTCTTCCTAAAGACTCCACCAGTGAGGAATTGTACATGTACATGGAAAGATTTAGAGAGTTTTGATAATACACGCTGCTCAAGTAATCCTTAACTCAGGTAACTTAACATTATACTTTTCTGTTTACCAGCAATTCATCTGGAGTTCTTCATATTCTCATAATTACTATTGACCAAAAGATTGTAGGGATTATGCAACTGACTTTTACACACAGCTCATCTAGGTCCAGTGGTTTTATTTGTGTAATTAAAGATTATAGATTAAGGCCTGGAAAAATATGATGGTGTCACCCAAGTATCTCTAGTCCTTCTGCGTTGTCTCCTTTGAGTCATTCGTAAGCATAATCAATAAACTTGGTCCCAAGACAGATGATAATGCTACCCTACCCTTAGCCTCTTTGTGTTCTCAGAGGAAGCTTTCTGCTATGACCCTTTGTTTTCTGTTACTTAGCCCATTTCCAATCCTTAACAAAGACTTCATTCCTAGCCCTGTGATTATTTATTCCCTTTTTATGAGTGACCTTATGAAAAGCCTTTAAAAATTCAAGTAAATTTAAATCTTTTTTATTTTAGAAATTTGTTTCAAAACCAAATGTTGTGGTTTTCAACATTATTAAATAGTTTGAGGAAAACAAACAAACAAATATTCAGATGTATTTTGACAGTAGTAGCTTAGCAAAGCTGTGCTTGGATTAGCACTGTTCTTCTGTCTGTACTTAAGAACTCTATTTAATTTCCTGGCATCTCTCTCTTCAGGTCAACCACTAGTTCAAGGTGGAAGTGATAAGTCTGCAGCATCTCTAGTGTGCTGGTGTTAGCTCTTGGGAAGTCAAGAGGAAGGAAATAACAGTCCATAAAGTTTTGATTGCTTGGAAAAGAAGTTTTGCTGAAAGTATGAGCAAGGCCAGCTGCAAAGAGTTCAGGAATAAGCAGAAGTAGGCTTGCATTGGCTGCTCACTCACTTTAGCTATTAACCAACAGCATTTCATGTTGGAGTTTGAGTAGAGGAAGGCTATTTTTCTCAGACCTGTTAGAAGGCTATCTTACATCATCCACTTTTTAGTTACTGGAGGGTTCACTTTAAAGATGGATAGAACAGCATGATCCAGGATTGTGTGGTGGGGAAGGTTTTGGCAAAAATAGTGGCACTGAAGAAGTAAAATAAATGTGCCATGCTCTATTCCTCCCCCAATTTTAAAATATCAGCATTTTGCAAGCAATGGGCCATATGCTCTCAGGGCTTGCAAGCCAAAAAGTATAGCAACTTACTACAAAGCCGCTCTCCAAATTCTACACACAAGCCAAAACCTCCTACTTGGTATGCTGCAGTCATGCCAATTTGCAGAAGAGAGATTGGGCCCGAGAAAGGAGATCTGCAAAAGAATGGCAGGTTTATGCACATAAAAAGAGACACAGGCTGTGGCTGACCAGGGTTGGAGTCAGGACACCTGTCCTGCAGACTGACCTTGGGGAGAGAAAGCAAGATAAATTGGCACTGATAGCAAGCACATGTTTCCAGGCCAGAATACCTCTCCCCATAGAGAGAGAGCAGCAAAGTCTCCTTAGGTTGCTCCTGCAGGGTTTAACGTGCAGAAGAAGTAGGAGTGTTGACCTGCAATGCTTGTCATCCAGTCAATGCTCTGAGAAGGAGCATGGCTCTTCAGCATGGACACCATGGCAGGGTGGCTGCAGCAGTTCTAGTCTGGTCCTGTTGGATGGGAATCATCCTGACTGATTAAGATGTTCAGAAATAATTTAAAAATTCTGAAACCAGGTTGCTGAAGAACACTGCTGTTGCCCAGAGATAAATAGGTGATTTTCACCCGTCTCTAACTAAACTGTCAGTCTGTCTGAAGCAGTGAAAGAGATGTCTTTCTGCAATAATTTTCTGAATGGTAAGACAAGAGTTAGTCACATCAGTGTCAATTTGCTACAGCAGAGTGTACATTTTACTGTGGCACATCTAGGCATATGCAAGTACTAGGGAAAGACATCCACAGATGACGAACTAGTGGGTGTTGTCTGAGACGTCATGGGGCTGTCCATTTCCATGTTCCATGACCCCTTTTTCCAAGGCTCTCCTGTGTGTTTCATACTCTTCTATTTCTCCATGACAGAGCATCTGGAGAGTACTTTATATTTCTCCAGGGATAATCCCTGCAATATTTTAGTCATTGGTTTGCTCAGAGCTCTCCCCTTCTCTGGCTGGTACATTGCATGCTCTCTGGCAGAGGTTTAAAGCAGTGAAGATGCTCAACTTTTCTGAGCATTTTAGCAGGCTCAGTATGATAAAAAACAGGTAAAGAATGACCATTTGAGGAGCTGTACTTGCCACTATAGGCAGAGTGAATTAGGGTAATAAAATCATAGGATAGGATGTATAGAGTGGAGCATATGCTCTATCACCACCAGGAGCAAGCCAACTGCTGCTGGGAGAATGGGGCTGAGAATGGCCTCCGGACCAAACACTTGCTCAATTTGCACGCCTGCATGGCTGCTGGTGGATCCAGCTGCTTCTTCCCCTGCCTGCCTCACGCAGCAGCAGGGATGCTCATGCCCAGGCACAGAGGGGCAGAGCAGGTCCTTGGGGACCTGAGAGCAGTCAAGAGGAAAGGACCTGGTCTGGGAAAAACGTGTTGTCTGGCCTCACAGATGCCTAAACACTGTAAATAAAACTGAGACATAGCACCCTGGTGCTTGAATGAAGTTTCTGAGAAGCAGCTTAGCACCAGGAGCTTCATGGTGTAGTTTTCTACTTTCTGTAGGTGGTAGTTTCTACTTCTGGTATCATCCCTTTGAGGCTAGTGCGTGAATTCCCAAAGGCAGTTGTTGAGAGAAGTGATGAAGTCTGTTTCTTTTAGTAGGAGTTACATTTAAACTTCTACTGAACACTGTAGCGCACCCTGAACCTGTCATTTTCAACAAGACAGTCACTTACCCCCCTCAAGGGAGCAACCAGTGCTGCGTTGTCCTGAGAGGATAACAAATGTCAGTTACTGTGATTTTATGAGGTTGAGATATAATTATGCTCATGTTACCAAATCTTAAAGGCAAAATGTACTATTTTAAGGATGTGATTTCGTCAATAGTAGTAATAATAATGTTTTTATTCAGTATTCAATTTTCTTTTTTTCTTTTTTTTTTCTTTTAAATATTGGTATGAAATAAACTTTTAAGAGCAATGAAAATATGTATGGAATTTTCTAAAATGTATGTTCATCTATTTTCTGTAACAAGTAATCAAAAGTCTTGTGCAAGAGCACATGAAACAGGATTGCTCTATTTTATTTCTTGGGAGATGGCCATCATTACCTTTGGCCAGAGCTATGAGTCAGGGCTGCTGTTTCCTATCCTGAAGTGAGGAATCTCTCTCAGGAAATCCTGTGTGGTGCTGGAGATCAGAGCAGGTGATAATGGTCTCATCTGGCTTTGAAATTTATGAGAAGGAGATACGACATGTAATGGAGTCATTATTTTGTTTTAGTCCATTCTTCACATTGCAGCACTTGGAGATGTAAAAGTCGTGTGGTGACCAGATGGAAGGAGTGGGGAACAGGGAAGAGTAGTAGGACAGCTTCCCCATTATTAGTAATAAGATCCTGGATGGAAGCAAAAAACAAATGCTGGGAAAACATGTAAGTAATTTTATCCATACAGATGAATTTAAAAATAAGTATAGCTGATGAGAACGTAAGCCCTAAACTGAGAGGAGATGGAAAGTGGAGAGAAGAGGCATAGAATATGGGTTAAAAATACAAGACAGAAAATTAGTGTATCCACTAGACCCTGAATCAACTCTACTTGAGGTATAAGCATCAGCAGAGGGCTCTGAATTCTCAAGTCAAAATAGAAAAACATTCAAGGAACATGAAGTTAAAAATCAGATAATTGGGGCTGAGAAGGAGAAAATAGATGCCAGTTATGTGAGGTTTAGAAATACTCTAAACTGCAAGAGTTAAAAAAAACTTCCTCCTCCAATTTTCTTGTAATCTTCTACATACCTCATTCAGAACTCTAAGTCTCAAAATTGCCAGCACATCCAGGTTCAAATTTTTTTGTTTATTTGCCCAGGTTTTGTTTTCTTATTCTTTTTAATTCCATTCATAAGCATCTATTCATTAACTCTCAATTTCTAGTGGGTTTTATTTTGAGCTGAGAAAAAAAAATTCTTTTATCAATTGTTTAACTTCAAATCTACCTTCTCTTGTGATCATGAAAGTAAAATGTATTTTTAAAAATTATAAAACTATATTTTCTTCAAAATAATATGTTTATTTCATTGTGGACTTAAAATTAATTTTAAGACAACATTCAATATTAAAAGTTTTCAAGATAATCTGAATTAAAACTTTGCTGTATATTTTATGAGGAAATATTGTACAGTCTTAATCTAATAAAACTAAGATGGAAATGGGATACAATGAGTTTTCACAGAGATATTTAGTAGGTAAACTTCAAAGACAAAAATAATTAGTTAAAGAATAATACTGGCATGAGATCAAGTGGATGCAAGCTGATTATTAATATATTCAGACTGGAAATTTAGAGAGATATTTGCATCCATCCATCCATCCATCCATCTATCCATCCAAGAAGTGATATTCTGGTAATGGAAACAGAGAAATTTACTGGTTTAGGTTGCAGTTTGGTATGATAATAAAAACAATTGTATCGCAGAATTCTTAGGGACAGAAAATGAGGCTTGTGATGTGGATCAGTTGATGTCTGATGTCTAGGTGTCAGCAGCTGAGTTTGAAAAGAGACTTGGTTGTTTATTTGCACCACTGCTTTATTCTATTAATCACATGCTTCAGGACTTTAGTTTGCAGTCTGGTCAGTAGGAGTCATTTTTACTTCTCTTTTTTGCATTGCTAGAGTTCTAGGTTAGTCTCTTTTTCACCATAGAACCATAAAAGAACAGGAGGTAGGCTAGGGCCCCTAATCTCTGCATGTATCTCACTCATAAACTCAAGTTTAAAGTGATGACCAGATTTGGGGAAAGAAAGGAATTTCCCTGTTGATCAGATTGTCAGGAACTACTGCAGAAGAGGAGACTGCCGCCTTCTGTCTTAATTTCTTAGGATCTGCAGATTTCACCTAACAGTTTCATTCTGTTGCAAGAATTTGGGCTATTGACGATGTATTGGATCTTGCTTTTTTGTTTCTTGGGGCTCATTAAGTTTGCAGCTGCTTTATGATGAAGTGTGACATTTGTTACAGACTGCTGGGGAGCATCCTGGGGCCAGTGGTGTGTGGGGACATGTCTCGCAGGATGTCTGTGGACTATCCAGTCTAATCATCTGTGAAAGTCTGCACTTGCTGGTCCAACTGACCCTTTCAGGCCTTATTCGCTACATTCTTTATCCCTTTAAAAAAAAAAAAAAAAAAAAAAAAGTTCTTCCATATGTTTCTTTAAATTTAATTTGTTATTATTTTCTTTCATGATGTGTCAAACTGTCCAAAAACTAAAATGACATTGAAAAACCAACCTGGTCACACAAGATCCCCCTAAAGCTCTGAATTCCTCCACAGCCTTGAGTTAAATGTATGATCCCATAGGCAGTGTGCACACAGCAAAACATGCTAGCGCCCTACCCCTATTCTGCCTCACATTAGGCTGGGCAGCTCAGTGGACTGGGTACCTGAGTTTTCAAAAATTTTCCTGCTATAGATCAGAAATAAACCGTCCTGAGTTGGGACAGAGAGAAAAGGAAGCATCTGTAGTTCAGGAGAACGCTTTTGAGAGTGATGTAGGTCAGGTATTGCTGCTGGCTAGAGGCTCAAGGGGAAATCACCACTGGCCTTAAAGAATTGCTCAGGGGAGGACTCAGATCTCCTACTGACCAAAGGAATGGGGGTAATACTTTGGGAAGGAGACAAAATAGGCATTTAGGAAATGGGCAGACAGGAGGGAGCCTAGCTCTTCTCCTAACACAGCTCTCACTTGTGGAACCACTTGCCGCTCCAGGTGGCTCTGACACAAGAAAGCATCAGAGAGCTGCTAGAGAAGTATTGCTGATGAATTATTTTGAAGCTACTATTGTGTAGCAGCTTAGCAATTAATCAAGGAGAAAGATGAATCAAAACTACAACGGTCTGTAAAATCCCAGTACTCTGCTTTGTAACTTGCACATGCTAAAGACATAAAATGGTTATGATGACTTCCTGCTTCCTTTTCAGCCTAAAGATAGTAAGAAAATTTCCCCCTTGCATGAAACAGGCAAGTAAGCGGCAATGATTCCTATGGTGCACCATTGTAACACGTGCTGTTTAATTATGCTTTTATGACTGGGAACAGGTAACAGTGCATGCTAAAAATATTTAGACATATGGATTCCCCTTGTATTCAGAGTTGTTTTCATCTACCAGACTCATAAAGCAGTAAAGCTACATGATAACGCCATATGTATAATAAAAGCACATTTTTTTGAAGACTACATAAATGCACACTACTAAAATACAGATATTTGCTAAGGAAATTAAAAATGAAAGATAGGTTTAAAACATTGTTAAATACTATAATGGGAATGGCAAGTGGCATAATGGGAATAATGCCATGGGATTATCCTTGGGCAATAGGGAATAACCAGAATGAGATAGTATTAAGGACAATAAGTAAAATCCTGCAAAACGCGAGCAATCCTGAGAAATGCTGAGCCTGCTCAGCTCACGATGAAGTCAGTGAGAGCTGAGAGCACTGAACACCTCTGCAGGATGAGGCCCAAGTCAGACACTTCCAACCTAAGGCTGTCATTTTTAGCCTGGATTTTAATGAGATGCCAATTTGATTTTTATGAGATGCCAATTTGAATGTCTTAGTGGGACCCTGGCACACTGAGAACCACTCAGAGCAGCAGCCAAATTTTTCCAAGTGGGCCTGATCCACCTGCCACTTATATTGAAGGACAGATTTCCATTGCCCTCCGTGGGGTTTGTTTCTGGCCCTGTTATCAGGAGGTACTCTAAGTGTGTTGAAAATTGGCTGAGGGAAGTATGGAAGCAGAACATCTCAAAAATCCGGTGCTGCTGGCACTCTAGTTAGGTGGAGCCAGCTTAACTCCATGTTTAATTGTGACAGGGCCAAGTCGTGCAAGCGCTTCTGCCTATTTCATTCCTTAACACAATAAACTCCTATTTTACATGCCTCAGATAGCCAAGGTTACAACAGAGCTGTGAGGACAGTGAGAGTCACGTCTCTTGATTTCAAGCAAACAGTTTCCTTGGATGGAAAAACAATATTTTTGATTCCCTGAGCAAAAAAAAAACTGGAAAAGCTGTCTTCCCCTTTCCCAGAGTCCAGGTCAGATTGTTTTAATAACCTTATTAACAAGGTCTATGTGAAATAGTAGTGGCTGAAGCCTCAATATTGCAGTTTTAACACAACTGTCCATAACCATGCAGTGAAGGGAGGTGGGTGTGTGTGTGTGTGAAGTGTTTGCGGGACTAGGGGCTATGACTGTTCTGATGAAATCGCCAGTTATCAAGTATTGTTGAGTTTAGGAGCACAGGATCAACCTCACTGCAAAGCCAATGTGTGCTTCCACAGGACAGGGCCAAAACAAGCCTCTGTTTTTTAGCTGGTGGAAGCCAAATTTGGATCTCTATAATGTGGTCTTTCCCTCCATCTGTGCTCTGAAAGCTGCTGTCAGAGTAGGGGACTTCGCTCTGGTGACTCCTGGGACTATTTGCTTCTTCCTCCGCCATGCAGGGATGCTTTGAGCCCATTGACTTGCAGCTGCATCAGCAGGGCTCTTCCCTAACTTTCTTTAGTGGAAAGTTGAGAAATGTAGTCCCTTTGGCTAATTTTTTTTTTTGTAGCCTGACCCCAAAACCTCATATTTACCCACTTTTCCATGACTCTTTGGAGTTATCTATTGTAGCTGCTACACAAAACCATGCATGTGGATTGAGGAGACTCAGAAGAGTCCTGCTCAGGGGGCAGTCTTTTGGGTTGGTTTGGTTCAGGACTACAGTTTCAAAGGACATGGCAGCAGCCCCTGAAACACATAATCTGTGCTTATATTGCCTGAGAAAACAGTCTGTGCTCCTGGGAATGTATCGTGGTTCATGTCCTCCTGATGTCATCCCTTCTCTAGCCCTAGCACAGGTAGCTGCTGAAGGAGGTTCAATTCATTGATGCTCCTTGGGAAATCTGGAGCAGGAAGTGTCCCCATGGTGAGTGGTTATGTGGCTTTAGGTGGCCACATCTGCCTGGCCAGCTTGCCCTTGCAGCACGTTGATGCTGCCTCTGTCCCAGACCATCTCATACCTGCCTGGTTGTTGGCCTAGAAATTCTCCCTATCAGTGTGCGAGTGAGGCTAACTTCAGGAGAGGACTTTAGGAGAAAGTCACCCATGATGAGACATTTACTTCTCTGAGGCTGAGCTAGACCTCCAGCTGCCCTTCCCTGGGTGTGGAGGGGGGTGTGCAACAACTCTTCCAGGAGCAGCTTCTGCTATGTTCAGGTACACCTTCAGTATGGACAGCTTCCACAGCTGCCCCTAAAATGCTGCTGCCTTATCTCTTTAGAAGGCACCTGAAGATATCTCTCAGTTCTTCAGTACATTGAAACTGCTCATAAATACCCTTGTTAAAACATGCATTTCAGTATAATCATGATGAGCCTAACTGCTAAGTCCAGCCTTACAGAGAGGATGGCACTTATTTCCTTAAATATATAATATAGAGCATCCACATTCATATTTTTAGTAGCATATAGCAATGGCCCAGCCTTTAGTGTACTGTATGTACTTTTAATAATCTCCATAAAAGCCTGATTTTCAATCCCTAGGCTCAAGCTGACAGTGTAAATAAAATCACCCAAATCCACAGGGTAAGAGAAATGAAAATGACAAGGATTAAAATTTTGTCAAACCTCTTTCTTTTTAAAATTCTGCTTCCCTTCCAATTGGATCACGACCCTCTGTGTGCACAGCTTAAGACCAGACGGTATGCTTTCACTTTTATTCCGCTCTGCAGCAGGCTTACAGTATTTAGTGAAAGTCTGTAAAGAATGTGTGCTGTGTAGAGAGTTAATACCATAATCCCCCATCGTTAGGGTCAAATGCTGAATAGAGCAGAAGAATTAGAAAATATGTTACATACAATGGCAGAAAAAATGCATCAGCATGCTGTTCTGTTAACACACACATTCATTACCAACAAGTAAATGACAATGAGGTAATAGAGTATATTAAGAGATGTATACTTCAAGTCTAGTGCGCGTGTTATTATGAGAAGCTAAGACTTTGAGTGAGGATCAAACTCTGTAGATACACACACGTTGCAGGGCTTTTCTTTACATATAATTGCATCTTTCTAGGAAGCACTTTGATGCAAAAATCAGCTTTTAAAATTATTTGGCAGATATTAACCTTGAATACTTCTTTTTAATTTTTTTCATTTCCTGTGAAGTGTGATATCTGTATTTCACTATCCAAGCACAACAATACATCTATCTCTAGAGAATTCCCTAGCATGAATTGTGGTAATTTTAGCTAAAGAAGTATTCAGAAAACAATCCTAGTGCTTGCCTTTACAAGAGATCCTTAGGGGACTAGCTACTTACATCATACAGAATTGACATGGGTGTTTCATTTCATTCAGGAGGAGTGACAATTTGCTGGAAAGAAGAGAGAGAAAATGCATTTTGAGTGTAGCATTGCCTGATACCAATTGTAAAATATAAGAATCCTGCAATCTAAAAATCTTATGGGTTAGCATATAGTACCTTTTTGTATGGCAAAGACTGAGCTTCACAAGAAAGGGAGTGACCCTGTGGAATAGGAAGAAGTTATCTGGCTGCCTGTACTGACACTAAGTAGTGTCTGATTCCCTAATTATTGCTGCTGATTTAGCCTGATTATTAAGGGAGACAGTGCTGAGCTGGAGACAGGATGAAAGTACTTAAAAAACATCTTGCAATAGCTGGTTAATGACAAACTGTGGAAAGCACGGCACCAACATGTAACCTCAAGACTTTGTCCAGTGCAAGCATGTTATCTTATCTCATGACTAATCGGTTGTAAATAGTACCAGACGGCACTTTACCAAACTGACTATGTATGGTCTTATGTAGACATTTGTGCTGGCTGTGCACTGTCACCTGCACAATGCTTCCAATTGTGCCTTATTTTCCTACAGTAGGAGTTGGGAGTTCTCAGGAAATGACTTTTAGGTGATGAAAAAAAAAATTAAACGAAATTTTATTTATTGTAAGTTTTGTTTGTTTTATTAATAAATGTAGAAAACTCTTGGTTAAAAACCCACATTTCCCACAAAAGCTCTTTACTGCTAAAAAATCCCAACCACTCTTCCTCTGAAATTGCTTGACTGATAATTGAAGTTAAAGAGATTTCAGTTTTTAAAACTTTTAATTTCCCGAAGGCACAAAAAAAAATATGTACAGGGTTGGTTTTTCTCATAACTTGTGTATCATAATTTGTAACAGATTTATTATAGTTTTGTAAGTTTTCTGAAATTCTCTTTGAGCAGTTTTGAGTTTTGTGAATGGAACTTTCAGCAGCTGAGTACCTTTGACACACAGCAAGTGGTAGGCAACATTAGCAGGGTCAGAACTAAAGGTGTTAGTGCCCCGTGTGTGGACAGTTGTCTTCCTTGCTTGAGATGTTTTGTCCTGCAGTGGTCTCATCATTAAAGGTGAAGATTACTGAAGGTTTTCTTCTCTTTTAATACTCACGAAAATGCAGTTTACCTACTTTACAACATTCTGATCGCTCTTCCTTCAAAGTTGCACTACTGCAAAGGCAAGTTTAGAAAAAATAATTCAAAAAAAAAAGAGTCTCACCACTCAAACATAAAAATCCTCCCCTATCTAGTTACCTATGAAAACTATCTAGCACATAGTTTTCATAGAATCATGGAATCACAGAATGGTAGGGGTTGGAAGGAACCTTTAGAGATTATCTAGTCCAACTCCCCTGCCAAAACAGGACCACTTCAATCAAGTCGCACAGGAAAGTGTCCATGCAGATCTTGAAAATCTCCAGAGAAGGAGACTCCAGGTCAGCCTGTACCAGGGCTCCCTCACCCTTAGAGTAAAAAAGTTTTTCCTTATGTTTAAGTGGAACATTTTGTCTTCCAGCTAATGCCTGTTGGCATCAAAGACATTTTTCATCTGGGCAAAATGCAGCTTTGTGGTTTAGTCTTTCAGCTGTTGGGCAGCAAACATAGAGAGTTATAGGTAAATTCTAAGTACTCTGTTTACCTAGCCACACTTACTATGGTACGGTAGATAGCTAAAGCCAGGCTGTGCCACACTGCTGCACAAGTACATCCTGGTGAGGAGATTCATAGAAACTGAGCTGCATATATCTGGCTGCAACTCAGGAGTGCTACATACTTTTAAGGAGGACAATGTCTCACCTGGAAACTGCAGACTTCGTGAGTGAGTATTATTTAAATCAATATATTATGCATATTGGTCTTGACTCAGTTTAATATCTGAGTCAGTAGGCTGAAATAACTAGAAATTGTGAGTAGAAGGGGAAATGGAGTGTAACAGATTAAATCAAGGAAACAAAACCTGGTGTTTCTTTGGTGACAGAAGAATACACAGTAGTGGATGATAAAGTATTTGAAGTGGAGCTCCTTCTCTGAGATAAAATAAAAAACATGCAAGATAATTCAGGTGAATGAAGGATTATCCATGTTGGTGCTTGTCATTCAGCAAGTGGTTCAGCTCAAGAAAAGAGTCAACAAAGCTAGGGCAAGAATTTGGTACTAATCACTGCCATCGCTGATTTTAGAGCTAAAAAAAAATGTGAAAGAAGATTAATGGCACTGCCAGCCTGGGGCATGATAAGCAGAAGAGCAGGCTGGGTCAACAGGGCAGCGAGCAGAAGCTATGTCCCCATCCCTGGTTCCTGGTCTTTGCTTCCATACAGCTCTCCTGATCAGGTTCAGATTATTAATGTATTGATGTGTTGTTCGTGTTTTGTGCAAGGACAGATAGCATCCATTCACTAAAAGTGCCTGGATTGAGGTTGATTGTCTCTGAGATGGTTGTTTTCTAAGATCTAATTTTGGGTTCAGCTGAGTGGAGTCAAGCTGGAGGTCTGACTGCTGAGTGTTCAAGTCTGTGCACAGCAGATGCAAATATTTTTCAGACAAATTAGTGAAGAGACCTCCGTGACGCACACAAACTGCTCTGTAATGATTATGGATATTGTTTGGATGTTTTAGTGCGCATGATATGACTATACGGGGTTAAATTGATGGTACTGTAGGGGGAAAAAAAACAGAAAAGGGGAAAAGAATAGCATCATTTGTTTAAATGACAAAGTTGTGTACACTCTGCTCATGAGCAATTTGCATCTTCGCATGTGGCTCCAAACAACTCTATCCTGTGGTTCAGAAGGGGATTGACTCAAGCGAATCACCCAGGAAATGTTCTCCTCTTGCTGAGACATTCAGTTCCCTTTGCACTCTGGAACACACAGGTAACCAGGAACAAAATTTTTCCCCACAGCTTCCTTGTATAATCAGTGCATACCCTGCATCTGTCTTTGGGATTAAAATTATATGAGAAGAAGGGAAATTAACTTTTTTTCTGGCAATATCCACTCCTTGTCCAGGTAAATGGCAGCTGTGCATCTTTGCATACCTTTGAAAAGGCATACCTAAGGTTGTCTGGTTTGAAAGAAGTGACACCTACCTTACCTCTTAATATTGTACTCTAAGCATGGAAAACTGAAAGCAAATGGTTTTGGGTTAACCCTGAAGGAATTTACTCTTCTGAAAAAGTGAGGTGACAGTATGTTTTGCACAAGTTTTTTTATGAAGGAGTTATATTTGCTTCTCCTAGTATTTACATAGCCTCTACCACATCTGTCTGTCTTCCAAATACATAAATATGCCAGTGTCTTTGATTTTTCCCTCTTTTTTTTTTTTTAATTTTATTTTTGGTCTCTAGCTACTTGTTAGAAAAGTAGCTTGATTAGCATGTTTTTGTTTGCTTGTGTCTACGCTTAGATGTGGTTGTACCTGGCAACTGTGTGTGAAGAAATTAATGAGGCAAGTTAAGTCAGAGAGATGAGTTTTGCAATTAATGCTGAGTGTGGTGAGATCTATAGTTACTCTCATCTCTTGTGAAAGTGAATTAACTTGCCATAGGAGAGTTATGTCCCCTGCCTTCATGAGTTTCTCTAGACTGGTTGGCATTTCTTGGTTTTGATAGCACATACCAGCTGCCGGATGTAATGTGACGCAAAACCCATCCACAAACAGAGTCAGGAAGACTGGATGATTGGCTACTCATGCCACTGCTCCTTTTTCCAAAAAAAAAAAAAAAATTGCTGCAGATGCACCATTAGCAGAGAGGAAAAACATCATTTATTTGAGCAGAAGGATTCTGACTGGTTTAGAAAATGTAAAACACAGCACGTCGTACTCCTTTGCTCACTTGCAGATAACAACTGTTCACATCAAACTGCAGTATTGTATTTCAGAGAAACTTCTGCCTACCTTTAAAAAGTAATAAAGCTTGATTTCACCATGTGTGCAGTCACAAGTTGAACTCATCACTGCCACCAGATAACTCTTGCAAACGTAGTATATATGTTTTCACTCCCATGGCTTTCATTGCGGCATTCCTGATGACTGCCAGTTTATTGTCTTAGAAGCTACAGTCTGAGTCCTTTGTTAAACCTATCTTCTTATAAGCTTCTTCTTTGTCCTCCTTTTTCGATTTAATGTTGGAAAACACTGTGTAAAGCTATCCGGCATGTTCAAAGGAAACCACCACAGTGCAGGACAAAGTATTTTTTAAAGAGCGCTGAATTCACACAAAAAAAATCCAAGCCCAGAACTATTCCAAGAAATTGAAGGAACTGACAATAGCTTTTGATCCTTTTCAGTACACAGTCAAATAAAATACGTATTTTCTGGAATTTAGGAGAAGTCAAGAACAGTTTCAACCTTGCAATAAATTCCTGACCTCTCTTTTTAAAGCAAAAGTGTTACTGAAGAACGTAAACCAGAACACTAATATCAGAAAACGAAAGTCTAATGCAGACAAACACTTTGTGCCAAAATAAATATTTTAAAAGATTTTTTTCTTACCCGTTTGTGCATCAAGCCAAAAAAGCACATAAAAAATGCTTTTTCTTCACAATGCTAGAGTATCTCTGCAGTTTTGGGATCAGAGGATCCCCAGAGTATCATTAATGGAATACTGGCGCCAATCTGAAGGCAATTTTTCAGCATATGATTTGTTCCACAGTTTTGTCTGCCTCAAGTTCTGTTACAGTGGCTTTAGGTTTGTATAGATCTCCTGATTATTGTCTACAGAAACCAAAATACAACTCATAGACAGTCAGTCACAAACAACAAAGGAAGAGAAAGCGTAAATAACTGGCCCCTGATCCTGCAGAGTGTTTAACTCTCTTGATGCTCTAGGTATTTCTGTTGCAATGAGGATTACGAGGTATAAATGCAATTCTATAATTTAACACATCTGTAATCTGCATCTGTATGAAAATGAGTTTTGACTGCAGTTTGGGGCAGATGTCCCACTGGAACACTTAAGAGTAAAGTTTACTGAAAAGATGTTTGCGCACTTCACATACAAAGTTTTGCTTCTTGCTTTAGAACCAGTGTGGGTCAAAGTTGCTTTACATCACCTCGACTGATTCCAAAGGAAATCTTCAAATAAACTAGGATCATTGCAACATTGTCTGTTGAAATATGTCCAGGTAAGCTAGCACAGCTTAACTCGGGCAAAGGAAATCAAGTAAACTTATAACCATCTTGCACAATTCGGCTTTGGTTTTCTTCCTACCTGCTGCACAGGATGCTCACAAAGCACGGGAGTACTCTTCAGGTAATGCATGCAGCATAGACTGTCATTATATCTTAACAATTTAGGAGATGAAGGGGAGAGATGTTAATGCTTTGCATTTATTTACTTTTACAGCATGCCATAAAGATTAAAAATACATTGTACACAAGTGCAGTATTTAATGTAGCACTTTAATTACATTCAAGTGTGTTACTAAATAGTCTTGAGAAAACCTTAATGACCAGCTGTTCTACCCTCTTCCCATATGTCAGAAATGGTTTCAGAAATCACATTCTGGGACAGTAAGGTTGTATAATTAGACAGTGTATAGTTAACACTTCTAGATTTTCCTCTTAAACTGCGAGCCCTTTTCACTAACATATTGTGGTTTGGTGCCAGTTTGGCACAACACAATTATGCGATGTGCCAAACTGCAACTGAGATGTACAAACTCTCAGAGACATGTTATGATTGCACCATTATCTTTTTATATCTTTTTCATCATTAGGACTGGATGCTTTTTATGTTATGTAAGATTCAGCTTCTTTATGCCCAACAAATAAACTTAGTAAATAGGACTATAAATTTTTAATACTTCTTCCATAATGCCATTTGTCTAATCAGAATTAGATGGTTACTGTAACCCCACACCAGTTTTCATCAAAAAAGGCATCATTCCAAGAAAAGCAGTTATAGACAAAAATTTCAAAGGACATACCTTTTGGCCCAGTTCAGGAATGCACTTAAGCACATGCTTAGCTTTCGGCACATGAGTGCTTATATAGAGGTATGTGCTGATACTGGAGCAGAAAATGGTTTATACCAATCAAGCAAAATCAACTGTTTATGGAAACAAACAAGTACACCAGCAGCTCAGTCTTCTGAACAGGTATCATCCCTCCTCCTATTAGCATCTCAAAATGACAGTGTTTTTTCTGGGATGGGGTTTATTATTTTGTGAGACAAAACATACCCACAGTTTTCAAGATGGGGATGGGGGGGGGTGTAGTTTGTGGGAATACATTAAACGTGAGCTGCCAGCCGAGCCATCAGTGCACAGCGCACAGACGATCCATCCTGTGTGAGTGAAGGGAGGGGCTGCGGGAAGCAACGGCTTCACTCTCCTGACAAGAGAGGTTTACAGAAGGGCCTTTTTTGAATAGTTTTTTTTTCTTTTTTTTTTTTTTTTTTCTCCTGAGCTTCAATTTCCAACGACTTATTTAGATGTAAGCAATGACAGCTGTAATCATGTTTTAAATCTTGCTTTGTATCCTTAGTTATAATGTTGTTCAATTAATATTCAGAATAATGGAAGTGATGTGCCCCTTTGAAAAAGACTTGAATGCAGGCCAAAGCTTTGGGAAACTGATTCTCAAGAGGATTAATCAGCATTTAAAACTTGCATTAATAAAAATCTGATCTTCTACTGTGTGGCATGCATAATACTTTTCATTTTTAAGCATTTTATTTTAATAGTGTGGTATCCTTTGTCCTGATTTTTAAAGGGATTTTAAAATCTAACTCCTTCAAATCAATCCTGCTTTGACCTCCGTGCATTCTCTTACTGAATATAAAAACATTAAAGAAATCCTTAGTTCATAAATACCTCTGTTACTAAGGATGAGCAAAGTACAATGCACAAACACACTTGTAACAGAAATTACATCAAGCTTCCACAAGAATTTTTGTTAGGCAAGGGCTCACCTTTTCATGAAAATTACTGACGCAATAAAACCACAAATTCATACATAGTAACTTACAAGTTTGAAGGCAAATTATACCCTGAGAACACAGGAGGAGCACTGGTAATCTCCATAAAAAGTCCTCTCTGTTTTTACATGACTTTTCACTCTGTTATAAGGAATATTATTGTAACCTATGTCAACAAGATTGAGTCTATATCTGAAATACATACTTAATCTGTGTTTTGTGTTGTTTTTCTGATCTTATTAGTGGGTTAGAGAAACAAGAGGATTTTGTACAAAGTTTCGCATGTAAATTCAATTCTAGCAAACCAGCTAATTGATATGCTAAACAGACAGCAATTGGTAAGATAGTTTTGCTTCATGTCAACTGCAGAAGCTAAATGTATTTTATAAATATCAGAAAACATTATTTCTTCTGAAGAGACAGTTTCATAGCAAATAGCTCACTCAGATCTGTGAAGCAGAGAAATCTAGTTGAGAAATTCTTATATCCTTACCCATGTTACTGAAAGGCAATGGTTTGCACTGTGAGTACAAACCATCTGCTTTTACTTTTTTTCATACCTAACATGATGTTTCAGTTGATCATAAATGCAGTTTTCTAAATAGTTTCAGAGATTCTTAAAAGACATTTTTATAATCTCTCTGTCTTCTAGAAATAGAAGGTAAATATATCTTGTTTAGAAATGGTAACTCTGAAATGTACTGTAACCAATGGAATATCAAAAATTGTAGTCTCTTAGGTACTGGGCAGAATGACTAGACTTTGAAACACTGCAAAGAGAAATAAATCATTAAAACTATGCCCTCTTTACCCATAGTGGACCGTACACCCAACATAAGAAGCGAAGCATGAGAGGGAAGCTTTACACGGATGTGCGTATGCTTGAACTAGATGCTGATTGAGTTTTCCTGGAGTAAAAAGAAGAAGGTTCCACTTTAAGATACTCTCTGAGTTCTCAAGATCTGAGTCTGGCTCAGTGATACACAATGATTCCATCACTTGCATAGAGATAATATAACCAAATCCCCAGTCTTTGTGTACTCTAAAAGAGGGACAAGCAAGGAGTTATTTTGGTACCATCTTGTTATCTCATCAAGCACTACCAGCCTGTTTCTGGTTTCAGAGTATCTCTCTGACACTATTACCCACAGGCCAAAGTATTTCCCGATGAATGAAATCTTGTCCATAAGAACGGTCAAGGTTTCCAATTGTACTAGGACATTCTCTTGAGCTGATGGACACTTCGACTCAAATCCAAAAGGCTGGATAAAGTGTATGTGAGCCTCCTACCTATTGGATAAATGCAGATTGTCATCTATAGCCTCCCCCATTCTCACCATCCCCAAACACTTTTACTCCTGCCCATCTTTGATCATCTCTGTGGGATAGAGAAGTCCCTTTGAAACTCAGTCTGCAATATTCAGATCCACAAATACAGGTCGGTCCAAAACTAGTCTATGAGGCTGTGACTAATTTAGAAATAAGCTAGATGGAGGCCCATCATCTTTCACTGAAGTGAAGTATCATGACTTGCATCCACACCCAAATTTTCTACAAACCGAGTAGTTGTGTCCAGCCTGCCTACTGGAAGCAGTGCATGGGAGAGAGACTCTTTATTTGCTCTCTGCCTGAGCAACACCTGAAAGTGAGCTAACAGCATGTCCTAACAGTAAGACATCACAACTTCACCAGCCAGGCCAGCAGGTGAAAGCTGACTTTTGGTTCTCTTGCCAAGTGCCTCATAAGGGATAAGAGAGGGAACATCCCAAAGGATGGTGAGCAACTCCTACTGCTCAACCTGAGACATTAAAGTGCAGAGAGTGCAAAACATCAGCCACTTTGTGTAAGAGGCAATTGTAGAAATTATTACAGTCAGTAAACTCATGTGCAAAGCTACAGTTAAGTGAGAGGGAACAGATATGATACATCACCACAGTGACCCTAAGTCCTCCCATTCTGTGGTGTTGGACCACAATCTTCCTTTTGCTATCTTCTGTACTTTACTTGTACTCTCTTTCTAGGCTCCTGATTGCTGTGAGGAACCGATCTCCTTCATGTAGTCAAAGCTGTTATCACTGCCACAATGGATCCATACCTTCCTCATTGCTTTTTGAGGCTCTAGGTGCTCCTTGCTTTGCTCCTTCTCCCCAGTTCCCTTGACATTTCTAGGCTGTCTTACTCTAGGTTGTGCCGGTACCAGTTTAGGCTGAATAAAAGTCCTGCATTCTTTATCACAGAGTCAGCAATTCTTCCTCGTTCCTTGCCTGGCTGCTGCCCAGCGGGTTATTTTGGGATCTACACTAGCTGGCCCAGTGCACAGCCATGCCAGGGAGGGTACTAACAGCTAAATGCTGCCAAGGATTGTTTGCCAGGGCCTGAGCTCGAAATGAAGTGTTGTTTTATTTGGGACATAGACATAGCGTAAATGTCCCTGAAGAGAAGGATGTTAGAGGGAAAGGTTTTTAAAGGGTCCAGCACCAAAGGGCGAGTTGGGGGAGGTGAGGCATGACAGAGCAGCAGCAATTTGCCGTGCCTTCCCTGTAACCAGTGGTATTGCAAATACACAGGCTGGGGTTGGGAGAGACATCGCTGTGAGAGGGATTAAACTACCTGCACATTTTCCTCCCCTTCCTCCTAGCCACAGGCTCACCCTCACCACAACTTTCCCAAGCCAGAATGGCACTTCTTTTCTCAGGATATGATCCTCACACATTCCCCTGGGTCAAGGCAAGAAGCAGCAGAACTGCAGCAGTGCTACAGAATTGTCCTGTGGGTTTTGCTGAAACTGGGAGACATAAGCTCTAGCAGCTAAGTCATAGTTCAGGCATCTCTCCTCACTCCATGCCTCCCCCATCCCAAGACAATGTGCATTGCAAGCTCACGCTGTGGAGACCAAGCTGTAGGTCAGACAGAGTATGTGTGGGGACAGGCATTATAAGAAGGAGGCAGCAGGAGAGGAAGCAAATGGGATGGAAGAAGCACCCTGCTGCAGATCCTGCAGCATCTTAATTATGTGTCCTGCCTATGATATGCTCATTTTATTTGGAATCAGAAACAATTTTACCTTCCCTGGTGCACTCACTCTCCTTGTAAAACATTGTGTCATACTTCAGTGGTCGTTATACCTGTGCAGCCAGATGGCTACCAATGACTTGTACCTCCTTTTCTGGAAGACAACTGCAGAACAGCCCTTTGAAAACTTCTTATACTTGCAAAACTTTCAGCACATACCATCAGGAGCATGTGATACCATCGGACCTTCTCAGACTCAATGTAGTAGTGTAGGTCCTTCAGGAAGCCTCAGTGCCCTTAGAGCAGCCAGTGAGCAGATGCAGTGGCGTGTTTGTGGTACCTGAGCTGCCTCATTTGAAGCTAGGGTAAATCTGCAGGAGTCAGGGTAGCTGTCCTCACAACTTACAGCTGGGTGTGCCCTGAGGACATAGCAGCAGCTACAGGGCCAATGTCCTGCCTCTAGAAGATGGCAACCATAGATGCCCGGAGAACAGTGTTAATCCTCTGGCACAGTCATGACATGTAGCTAGCTCTTAAACTTTTACTTTCTATTGCAGTCTTTTTGTAAAAAAAAAAAAAAAAAGAAAAAAAAAGGTTATTGTTATACTTGAATTTATCATGCTGTTGGAAAACCCTGGGCGTGAGTCAGCCTTGAGGCAGTAAGGTGGACAAGATGAGCTCTTGAAGTGCCTTTCCAGACCTATTTCTACAAGTCTGTGAGCGGAGCAAAATAAGCTGAAGATGTTTTCCCAGAAGACAGCAAATAAAGGAAGTGTTTCTTTGAATTCTGCACAGACTAAATATGAATAAAATGAATCCCACATCTGGTCCATTCTTCTTTTTCATTTCTTTAAAGAATAGATACAATAACATCATACACACACACAAAAACCAAGCAGGGAAGATCAAGTCAAGGGTACCCCAGGTTTTACTTTCTGTCGCCTTTTTCAAATGGCAGAAGATTTAAAACCAACAAAATAAACCTGCATGCCCCACATACTTAAACAAAACAACAGCTACGTCTAAACCATGTGATCCCTGTGTTGAGTGTTGCAAAACCAAAATCTGAGAGGGAAAAGGAGTTGATCATGGCCAAAAAGGTCTGTTCTCATGGGGAGGAGGGCTCAGAAATATTTTTGGCTCACAGGAATAAGTGTTATGAAGGAAAGTGTCTGGACTCTACACAGTGAGTGAAGGAAGTTTGATGGCTGGTGAAGAGGACTTGCAAAAGCCAGAGCGCTAAGCAGGGACCTGCTTATCCAAACTGGTGGTGACCACTGGAGACACAGATTTGCCTGTCACTCCATCTCTGAAAGTCACTCACATGCCCACCTCACACCTGAGAGCAAATACAATGTACTTCAGTTCTTCCAAGTTGTCAGTAATGAACGCTGTCCTGTGCCAAATATTTAGGATGAGCCCAATCCTGCAGTCTGTTTGCTCAACTGAATTGTTTGCCTTTTTCTAAATCTTGCAAGGCTTCAAACAAACCCTTTACATTGGTCTTATAAATATTTATTAATTTCCTCTTTGTTAGCTAATTGTTTTGCAACACAGATGACTTTCTTCATTAAACAGATTGCTAAGATGCTATTCCACAACACATTTATTGCTTATTCTCTAATTAGTTAGGAATGTATGTTTTTCGGATAGAGAAACAACTGTGCATAGTTCTTGACAGGATAGCTTTTAAAATAAACTTTGTGTTTGGGCTTGAGTGGTCAGCAGCAAGGAAGATACTCCTTAAATGTATTTTTTTAAAGATCAGTTAGTAAATGTAGCTCAAAATTCAGTTATACAATTTGCTTGCACATTACCTGCTGCCTGCCATATCTTCTAATAACATTTCTGAATCAGATTTGTTGTACTAGGTTTATGTCTCCCCAGGGAGCAAATTTTTTATATGTTTTAACTATCTTTTAAGATGCATTTTGACATAAACTGTGTAAAAATCATGTCTCATTTTGTGCATCAATTTATTTTGTTCATTTTTTTTCCTTTTGCCATTTTCAATTCTTGTTATCTGTGTGCCTTAGAAAGAACACATCCCCATTTGAGTGGTTAATCAAGAGGAACTAAGCAAAATAATCACTTTCTAGTACTTCAAAATATTCTAATTTTTAAATGGAGAATATGCATTCTTAAATTAAATATGCATAATAAGTAATAAGTAGTAATAAGAATAAAGTGGGCTCTGTAAGAATGAATTTATCTTTTAAGCAAAATGCATTTGTTTTGCCAGGTTCAAAGCTGCTTTGAATCAATAAGAATCAGTGCAAAAGATGGGGTGAGTAGGACAGAGAGTCTCAAAATGCTTATAAATTGTCCATAATTGTATGGATTTTAAATATAAAAGTTGGCAGTGGCAAATGCTAAAAGCCATTAGGAGAGATCCTATTGTGCAACACATCAGTAATCGTAACTCATAATCTTAAAGGAAAAAAAACCTAACTAGAGTTTTCTAAAATTTTCATAACTGTACTTGAGTCTTGTCTTCATGTTTACTACAATGATGACATTGTTTGAAATGACATAGCCTAATGCATATATGAATCCTGTTTGAAAAGAGCTACTAATTAACATGAATAGTCTTCTTCTGTGAAGGTCATTTATTGCAGAGTTCATTTTTCAGCCGAGCATTGCTAAAGTAGTCACCCCCGCTAACAGCCATTAGATTAAGAGACTTGGGTCTGTTCTCTTCCTGACACTGGGTCAGGATTTTCAAAGAAAGAGGCTCTTCGATGCCAAGAAGCCCTTAAAAATAATATTTGAACAGAAAAAGAATGGGTGTAATTACATTGTAAATATTTCTGTGGTTATTTAATTAATGAAGATAATTCTATTCATTTTTATCTTTAAAAAGACCACAAAATCCAACAAGTTTTCTTTATCTGATGCTTCAGAGTGGTTCTTCCCCATGAGACTTCTAATTTCTTCAATCATAACAATTCATTAAAACCCAGAGACATTGAATATTTAGCATGTGATGTGTGAGCATGTTCGCCTATTGCCAAATATCAGCCATGTGAAGCCCCAGGTTCCTCTGCTTCCCCTTTGGAGACCCCAGAAAGACTTTCTATGTCTGCAAGCATGTCAGCCACTGGTGCTTCTGCAATGACAAAAAGATATCTCCAAATCAATGAGATCATCAACTCACCACTGTCAAACTTACAAACTTAAAAACTGCCACTTTGCCAGGACTTTAGTGTTACCAGCTGAACCATGAATATCTAATTCTGAAAAAAGTTATGTCCAGTAGCCCCATTAATACCATTGCCATGATACTCACTTGGATTTAAGTTTAGAAACTGCAGTGACACTAACTAGTTAGTAACAGTTTTAGTAACTGCAGTTAATACTTAGACTTAAAGGCATCCCTCCAGGGGGGTTTCCTGGTAATATCAGTGGACACATGGTGACAAGGGATTTAAGAATCCTTGCTGAGATTGCAAAAACCTGTTCACCCATGTCAGTTGGTTACAAACAGGTATGGGGTCTTTTCGGGTGGGTTATGACATTAAATACCTGGCATCCTGAATCTTGGTGGCTGCAGAAGTGAGTGTGTTGTGCCTGTACTGGCTTAGTACACCACCGATGCTCTGGTAAGCCTTTGCACTGTTTTTTATGACACTATTTGAGCAGAACAGCCGAATCTTTGGTACTCCATTGAAATCTAAGTAATTCCCAAACTGATCCTTCCTTTATGGTTACTCCTGTCAGTAAAGAAGAGGTTCTGCAACCCAGTGAGGTTGTGGGGATGGGAAACAACCAGGAGCTCTTAAGAAGAGCCAAGAAGCCCATTTAATTTCCTTGAGAAAACAATTTTGGCTGACATAGCTCCTAACTGACAACTGACTTCCAGGGAAGCCAGTTGAGGCCATAAGAGAAGCAGGAAAATCCCATAGACCACAAGGCATTTATAAAAATTTTGTGCCTTGGCCCACGGGATATCTGTCCTCTTCTTCCTTGGCTGTGACATTTTCCCTGGAGTCAGGCTTCCTTGGGCTCCTAGTGGTTATAGGCAGGCTGCTGGGTATTAAATCTGCAGGCGTGAGAAAAATGTCTTCAAGTCTGAAGGACAACAGTGGTGAGAGAGCAGCAAGGTGTCCCTCTGCCCCTTCCACTCCTCCTTGTCCACATCCCAAGGGCAAAAAGGTTGCAGATACCATGGAAGGGAGTGAGACACTTGTGATGTAGCTCAACGACTTCTCCCTGACAGCTTCCACAGGGTTTTTGCTCCTCTCCACTTGCGTTAGCAGAGGGGAGCATATGGGCCTTAGAGATTTAATGTTTCATGGCTTACTTGGCTGTCAAAATGTTTTACATTATTATTTGTTGCAACATTCACGGTGATCATCTTTAAGGAAAAAAAACACCTGTGTGGCAGGTCCCTAGATGCCCTTGCTGGGAGCAGATGTCAGAGCAAGAGCATTGTTAAGCCTCTCTTGGATTTTTCATTTCCCACCCTTTGTACAGCCAACGCAGTGCAACACAGTGCACACACAGCCTCTCTCATCGCCCAGAAGGACTCACTGGGGTGATTTAGGAAGGCTGAAACAGGGAAACTTGTAGATTCACAGGGCACTGAGACAGATTTGCAATCTGTATTGATGGCATCATCCCCAACCATGTGACAAACAAAGCAGATAAGCCTATGACTGAACTGAAAAGATTTCTTAAAGCTGGTAATCGATATTGAGCAGATCAGTTTGTTGAGCTATCAAGTCTGGAGATCTCCAGAAGTGTGAGGTGGGAGCGAAGTGGAGCTCTAGGTTTGTCAAACAGGGAAACACCAAGCTGCTGCTAAGCCACAGCCTGGCACGGTGCTGTAGGTTACTGGCACCTGCTGCTGCAGGGGCTGAATTCAGTTGAGGTGGGTCTCCTCTAAAACCACGGCTATTTCTTAGGGAGGAAGACCCAGAAGCAAAGAGCTAATGAGTGAGGAACCCGAGTATCACTGATTAAGACCTTGAAATTTTGTTATGGGCGAAGCTCTCCAATGGTGCTGCATATTGACCCTTCTCCGGTGCCCCAGGCTCAATGGTCAAAATCTCTAGCTGATGTCAAAAATTTTCATCGCATCGGGATTTTCTTGCTCAGAGTCTGATATTCCATTACTAAGAGGTATCTTGAGATAATCTTGAGATATTTGTGTTTCAAAAGCAGTCCTAAATCTGACAGGCTTCCTAAAGGACATACCTCCTTTCCAGGAGTTCCTTCCAGGGAAAAATATAAAGGTTTTCCAGGAAAAAGAAAAAACATAATGACTTTTTAAAGTCATAACTCTTTTCCAGAAAGCAACTATTCATAGAATCATAGAATGGTAGTGTTGGAAGGGACCTTTAGAGATCATCAAGCCCAACACCTCTGCAGAAGCCGCCTTTGTCCACAGTACACAATTAAAGAAGAGTCTATCCTCAACTAGATGGCCTGGGACACGACTCCCCCAAAAGTCACTACTTGCCTTTCCTGCCACCTTTCAGACAGGGAAGGGAGCTCATGCCTGTTGATAGAAGCTGTGTAAGGGTAGCCGCTCCTCAGAAATAGCATTCCCATGAAAGGGAAAGAAGTTATCTTCAGATAATCAAGTCTTGTGCTTTGTTTCCACGAGATGACTGGATGTTATGAAGCCTGGACTGGTTAGAAGGGAGAAGCTGAGCTTTTCTATTTCTCTGTACTTATGGGGCAAGACAGCTGGGGTTCAAACACACTCCGTATTATGAAGCACCTATTAATATCATCTCCTGATGGGGAATAGACTATTTTTTTCTTCTTAAATGTTTAATTAGCAGGCATTGTGTTATGACTTTACTTCAATAAATTCCAGTTGAGAAAGATGTTGGGTGCACATGTGAATGAACGCTTGTCTTGAAAGACAGAGTAAAAAGAAATTCATAATCATGTTTCCCTTGTTGTATTTACTGTTTTGCTTCTAAAGGGAATATTACTCCACTAAGAGATTCATAATTAGGAGGATGCCAGATGGGTTATCAATGTGGTTTTAAATTTTTATACATAGAGTGCTTGTTTTTGCAGGGGATGCTCTGGTTCTATGCACAGTAGTTAAATATAAATGTCTTATATGAGAGGACTGTTAACTACTCCATGATTTTGAATTTGCTGTTTATTTGTTTATTTAATCCTTCTTCCCTCTACCCTCTTTCTTTTCTTTTTTTTTCCCCCCCAGCCACTCTCCTGGGGTAAATTAACTGAATGGACCTACCAGGTGGAATAATAAAGCTTGAAAGCAGAACTGAGACTTGTATCCACACCTGGAAACAAACAAACAAACAAACAATAGCTTCAGTCAACAAGAAGAAGTGAAGAAAAGTCCAGATTTTGGACATCTTTCCAAAATGCCAGGGAAAGGGAGTGCTGTTGGTTTGGGTGCCTGAGATTCCAATGCATGCTTTGTGCCATGGCCACAGAGAGTTGCAGCAGTACAGTACTGGTGAGTAGGACAAGATCTGGGGTTGATGCATCACAGGTGGGGAGTGACATGCTCAAGAGGTAGTTTCCAAAAGGACGAAAAGAAGTCAAAGGTGCCTAGAAAATAGTGGTGTGACAAGGCTGTGTGCCAGAGACCACAGCTAGAATTGCCATCCCACAGAAACTCTACAGCTCATTAGGAAGTGAGGAATCAGCCTCAGAGGCTTTATGCTTTCCAAGTACAGGCTGGTTAAAGCCTGCTGCAAGCAGCTCTGACACAATCAGTGACAAAGTTGTGTGGTCTCATCATGGGCCACTTGCTAAAGGTTGAGATGCCTACACACACACTTATAGACACAGACACGCAGATGTACACACACACACATTTGTGTTGGACCTGTTCTCCACATGACTGCATACACTTCACCATTTGGCTCAGTGTATTCCAACCTTCAGTGCCAAAGTAAAACTCTCCTCTCTGCAGGATTTATGTTAAAACTGGCATATCTTCATCACTTGCCAGACCTTTGGATCAGACAAAAGGGCCGTGTCACATTTCTTCCTTTCCGAGTCCCCTCTCTATCATGAGTTTTTAGAGCTGTGATAAACATGAGAGCCATACACAGTATAACAATAGTCCAGATGTCAAATCTGCATTCATTCCATGTATAAGTGGTACTGAAGGATAAGGTGTTGCTATTAAACACTGTGGAAGGATGATCAGAACTAGAAGAAAAGATTAAAAAAAAAGGTCAGTGGCAGTGGCAATGGCAATGGCAATGGCAATGGTAATGGCAATGGCAATGGAATGAGGTTTCACCAAAGTCCATTAAAATCTGTATCAGGTTAGGGACAAACCTAAGCCACAGACTTAGACATACCTTAAAAAACTTGTAAGGTCACCTCATCATTTCTGACAGTGATTTTCAAGGATAACACTCGCTGCCACAATGTCTCTTCGTCTAGAGTGTTACAGCCTTCCAAACTCTGAATCTGGAGCATGGACCTGTTTTCTCCAAGGCAGAGGTCAGATTGAAGGATGATTGATGAAGACAGGTAATAAAAAATTTACTAAAGACTTGAAATTCAATGGTAGCTAACAAAATAATACATTTTCAAGGGAAAAGATAGGACTCTGTCCTACATGTAAAAACAAGGTGGTTTTACGTGTTGTAATCATGTTGTACTGGTGTAAATGAAAGCAGGAAAATGTTGGGTTATCAACCGAAAATCCCAATGCTTAATGATAGGGACAATTAGGAAAGTGCCACGTGAGATCGTTAGGTCATCCTCATTAGAGAAATGTAAGACAGTTGTGTGGAGGAAGCTCTTGAATGCTATAGAGACTGGACTGAGATGCGAGTCCATGGTTTTGTATGGACAAAGACAAAACTTCATGAGAGATATTAATTGGGGCTTTATTTAACTGAAACTCAAGACCTACAGACACTGTCTTTGTGACTTGCCACCAAGAGTCTGGCTTCATGTTTTCAAGTCTGTTCTAATGCTCTCCATCCCCTCTTGGGAGAGATTTTATTGATATCATAGAAATTTCCTCCTTTCCTTCACGTAGATTATCTCTGAGTTTGAAGAAGTTTGTAGTACTGGATCTCCTCAGCTCTGTATAGCTGCAAATTAAAAAGCACACATCTCACTGTCTGATCTGATATGCGAGTGACAAAATTTCACTCTGTGCTGTTAATTCATCCATCCCTCTGCTTCTCTTTGGCTCTTCTCCCAGAGAGCCTCTGAGGGTGGGGATCCCTCCTTCCCAGCAACAGGGAGAGCAGGGGCAGGACATGCTCAGAGAGGACGCTGGTATGACCTCAATTTCTGCATCAGCAGAGCCAGAAGAGTTTCTGTGGTGGGATTTGAAGTACTCTTGGTTTGCATAGAAGTGATAAATTTCTCTAAATGCAATGGGGAACTTGATGGTAATTAGGAGAAATGAAAAGATGTAGCAGTCCAAATTGAAAGAGGAAGCTGGCCAGAGAAGGAATGGCTGTGTGTCTCTTTGGAGAGGTGCCTCAGCCATGGTATCTCAGACATACTCTGCAGTTCATGAGCTGCACTGGTCTATACTGTTTTCAGTAAAGTCACCTTGACTCTCCCACTGGATGTGGCAGGAGCAGTAGGGTAGGAATTTTTCAAGCTTTCAAGAAGCAAATTTTATGGGCCGATTCCGTTGCTTTATCAGACCATGATGGCAGATGTGCACCTTCACTGGTCTTAGAGGTCGTTTTCCAAAAAATGTTCGTGTTGAACCTCTCATGTCTTCTGGATGTGGATTACTGGAAGCAACTGGTGAGATTCAAACTCCCAAAACTACTTCGCTACACGGCTAGGGCTCCCTCTGCTCCTGTTTCTAATTGTAACAGTGGCAGCAACCTTCAGCTAATGTGGGTGGGTGTAAAAGTTTTTCTGAGATTCCAGAACTGAAAGACTCTTACCTGTATCTTTGTTTTCCTTGTGCTAATAACAGCAGCTATATTCCTAATAAAAATACTCAGAGTACCATGTTATGTCTGTTTCTTAAATTGTGATCATTATGTGACTAATTATAATAATAATATGATATTAGGGGGGAAAATGTTAGAAGATATTCCCTAGAGGGAAACGAATTTCTTTTTATCATCTACAGTAGTTTATTTCACATATTCATGACCCTCCTGGTATTCTTTTTTTTTTTTTTTTTTTTATGATGAGCCATAAAAATGACAAAATACATTAGCAAAGTTCTCGGTTTATGCTAAAATGACCATATTCAAAAATAATAACAGAGACTTGTATCAGCAATGCAAAAGATGCATGAAGTAATTGGTGCTTAATTTGTACACAAACTGTCAAGGCAGTTTTCCTCACGGCCTGCATCTTCTGAATTCATTAGTCTCTAATTAAGGCCAGTTGGGACCAGCAGTTAGAAGGTTAAAGAGGTTCTGACAGCCCTAATCATTGCTCAGGAAGCTGAAAATGTATGCAAAGTCTCGGCAGATGGGGTGAGATCTGCTTCTGCCAAGTGATAACTGTTATTCCTTTGCACCTCCAAAGCTGTCATCCTAATAGGCACATTTTAAATTTATTAATGCTCTAGTTACAATGCATACACAGTCTCTAATGGTATGTCATTCAGAGTATATAAACTGAGCAATTAACACATATTACCTGGTAATGGTAAAATTATTTGTTGCCTGTTTGATTTTTTTTTCAGTTCCCTAATCCAGCAAGAATAGTCATAAGAAAAGACTTTTCTTTGTTAAAAGGGGGGGATTCTGAGCTGCTTGTTTGTTGGCCATTAATTCTTTGTTTCTACAGACAAAAAGCTCAGAAGCCATAACTAACTTTTCTTTGATTTCCAGTGCCTCAAAGATTTGGGTTTTAGGGATTATACATTTTTCAAATTTGAGATTTATCAATGCATGTCTCGAATATGTGAAATATTATTTTAAAAGGAGATGTATTTTTTCTAATTTTTCAGTCCTTTTAAAAAATAATATCTGAGTTGCTCAGCGAATTGNCCCCCCCCCACCCCCCACTTCCCACTACTTCAGTGAGATGTCTATATTTTGTTCTCCTCCATGGTGGTATCTCTCTCCTTAATCCTATTTGTCTTAAAGCTGCCTAATCAAGAGTAAGGCATGTTTTTAGGTCTCTCTGTCCATCTGAAGGCTTCAGCCACAGGAGGCCTTTAATTGCATGTAGCACTGGTGCAAGGACAGGTTGCAAGGGGGGAGCCTCCAGCAGAGCCTCCGGTGCAGGGAGTAGAGCAGCCGCCAGAGCCTCGGCTGCAGCAGGAGCCCAGGAATCACAAACAGTGCTAATAATGTGCTAAGATGTTAATGTAAGCAACAGAACAATTATGTACCCAGTGACTTATAGATAGGCCAGGAACCTATTCCTCTGTTAGAATTAATTGATTTCACTCCATGTAATGAGCATAGCACAAACAGGGAGAGAGAAGGTAGTTTAATTGAACTGTGGGCCTGGCTCTACCCTCACCAGCTTGAGTCATGAGTGACTCCAAAAACATCCAAGGGTTCCAAAGGGTAGAATATCAACATGAGACACAGTTGCAGACCAACTTTTTGCTCCTGAAACTTCTCCAGCTTGCATTTCAGACCTCAGCACCCAATGGCAAGTCAGCACATATGAGACCCAGAGTGCCCCTGCCAGACAGAAACCCCAGTCTTGTGTTTTCTTGACATATCAGTGGTACTGTTGAACTCAAAGGAGAGCTTTCTTGAGTGAGAAAGGACCTATGTTAGACAATGGGACTCCCCTGATTGCTATAAATAGTGTCAGTGCTGTTTGCACAGGGAATTGTCTCTGAGGTGTTTGCCATTTGGACCTGAGAAAAGATGATGCTGCTATACTCCCTCGCTCCACAAAAGTACTTTCTTCAGTAGATCTCATGGCAGGTAAGGATCATTAGTACCATTTTACATCAGGGGAAGCACAGGAACAGAGTGGAAAATTACTTGTGCCAGAAGTGAAAAAACATGGAAAACTTAGAAGCCCCCATCTATAGACATACAAGAGAAGAAAGGAATTGAAGCTAATAAATTATCTAGAATGACTTTGACCTAAATGGTTTTCAGAGAATGAGTAAAAACCTTGATCACCTTGACCTGCGTCACTGTTGTATAGGAGAGCATTACTCTAATGATCTTCGCTTTCTGATGTGGATGTACAGCAGAGCTCTAATCTTGACACCTTTCAAGTCTGAGCAGCACATAACCAGCGTGGAGTATGCCTAAGCCTAAACTATAGATAGCTCCCTGAGTTACAGTAGCTTTATGCTAGGACAATTCATTTCCACTGACACCTGTCTTACCTGAATGATCTGCTTTCCTCTTAGATGATCACTAAGTGGTACAGTACCTCCTAGGTTGAGTTTCAGGTTATAAAATGTACCCTTTCCAGGGCTCTAGACAAAAAACAGACACTTATTTTCTTCAAAACAAAACATATATTGAGGCAGAAACATTTCTCAGGATAACCCTCTTTGCTCATCATGTGTATTCACACTATAGAGGTCCTCTGTGTCTCCCAAGTAAGGGAAGTCACATGAACCTCCATGAGAGAGGATGGGCAGTCCACAATCAAGATATATTGCTGGAGGATCCTCACTTGCACCCATGCACTGGTCACTCGGTTGTCCAAGAAACTTAATTTTGGATTATTGTATACAAAAGTAGGTGAGAGCTGAATTTTCTACACTGCTTCTAACCCAATAAATTACAGTAGTATAATGTGTTGAGGCTCTGATGTAGGACTGTTTGAGCAGCCAGAAGGCACACCATGTTGATGCAGAGCTAGAAAACCAGTCAGCTGCAGAGACACAGCTTCCCGTTTCTTCAAGTACCTCTCCCCCAACCAGTCTGGAGCAGAGCAACCAGCGCATATCATGTGCTGCAGATGGATCAGCAATGGATCACATACAGCTAGCTGAGTCTGGCATGATCTGATTCCTCTTGTGTTTGCTGGCTACTTACCCAGCCAACAGCCAGACATTTGTGGGGTAAATCATTTCCAGTTGTTTCACAGAAGAAAACTGTCCAGCAGTATAAATAATTCCTCTCAGACAGGGGTTTCAGTGTTTGCCTGTGGCTCTCATGCTCTGTTGCTTCCCTCGAGCCCCCCACCCAGCACATCTCCTGGAGAAGGATATGAAGTCCTTGATACAGACCAGTCATGAACAGAAAAAAAAAAGAGATGCTAGCTATTTTGTCTTGATTTTTTTCTCCATACATATAAGGCACAAGTGAACAATGCTACAAAAGACAGTAGAAATTCTCAGTCAAAAATTAGAGGCAATGTTGTTTGTAAAATTGCAAGTGACAAAGTTGTTTGATTTGTATCGTTTATAATTTGTAATACCTGGAGGACTGGACACAGATCACTGCTTTGTCAGGAGATAATTCAGCCCATGTGAAAATCAGTAGATACTGCTGTGGCTTTTGCTGGCTGTTTTATGCTGAGGAGGCTCTGGGGATAAGAAAAGCTTAGCAGCGAGAAGCTTGCTTTTGCTTAAATTCTGCAATTCATTACTTTTCCCTTTACCTTCTCCTCTAGGCTGTCCAAGGTGATGCCCTCTTCCCACTGCCTGCCCAGAGTCATACAATGGCCACCTCCTGCCAGCCATCACAGGGATTTCCCTGCTACTTTCCAGCCCCCTGATGCCTGTGTAGGAGGGCGGCAGGAAGAAAAGGGCCATACAGAGGATGACCCCATACTCTGCTGAGCCCCAGGTGCCATCTCTGGCCCACTGGCATCTGGTGCAGCACTGAGAAGTCAGAGTAAGCAGAAAGACATATGGGGAGCTGTTGCATACCTTGGTGGTGTCACTGTTTTGCCCTGAGTCACGGTGTATCATCCTGGGCATACCTGCCAGGGTTCATCATTCATTGTGGAGCAGCCAAAGCTCAAGATGCAATAGGACGTGGTCTCTTCAGCTGGAAAGAGGTGCTGGCTTTCCCCACAGCCCACATTTGGAGTAGGAGTCTTCTTCCATACAAACTGATGGCACTGCAGTGTACTGCTTATTATAGAATCATAGAATGGTAGTGTTGGAAGTGTGCAACAAAGGGTCTTCCATGCAAGAGGCCTTGCTAAATATTTATTCCGCATCATTTCTTGCCCAGAGCCAGAATCTGGGACCTGTGGTGCTAAATCAGTCTGCACCACTGGGCTGCTGTGTTTGAGAGGCATTCCCTTCACAAGTGTGCAACCCTTCTAACGTCATTCAGGTGAGGGCACTGTATACATGCCTGGGGCCAAATGAGTCCTCTTGGGCTAGAGTGTGCTAAATAATGGCATGCTGAGAACAAGACAACAGTCAAATAATCCCTGTACTTGTGTGCAGTGTCTGCTGCAAGACGTGAAGTGAAACACATCTGAGTCAACTAGTTTCGGAAAAGCCACAAAATGGACGTCTGGAGCTACACTCCTTTTCAATAGGAACGTACTCAGAGCAGGCTGAGTGTGTGTGAACCATCACAGTTTGCTGAGTAGCTCCCTCTCTATTGAATCTTCTGATATCTGGTACCTTCCTCCAGGACAAGTAGCTTCTCTACCTCAAGGCCAACCAGCTTTATTTACAACCATGTACTAACTTCCTACATCAGAGAGAACTGATGCCATTGTACATATTTTTCAGCAGGGCTGGTGTCTCTTCTTGTCCAACAAGAAACTGACAGTCCCCACAGCATGCTGAGCCTTGTGGTTACTTGCTTATGGTGGCCACAGCTTAGGATGTTCAGTACAACAATATGCAGACTGAAAACACAAGCCCTGTAATGTTTCTGCTGAACTTGTGATCACAGCCTATGTAGTTGGGCTTAAGAAATGTTGTAATTGGATTTCAGAAATCCCAGATGCATTGCCATTTTGCAATTTTTCTGTGTGTATCAGAAAAAGCCCAATAGATGAAAAAGACTTTGAGAGAGTGTTTGTCCTACTCCTGTGTTTATTCTCTCTGTTAAAACCTTTAAAAGTGTCTACCTTAATAGCTCTGATGCTGCATAGTTTAAATGTTCTTACTTGTGCAACTGTTTTCTTGCATTAAATAGCCTTTCTTAGTGCTTGCTCAGTGACTTTCTTGGTATTGGAAAAGCTTTCTAAAGCTGGATTCTCAGTCTCTCTATGTCTGCTGAGAAAACGGAAGTTCAGAGTAGCTAAGAGAATAGATCAAAGGACTGGGAGCAGCAGCACCAGACAGCAGAAACAGCCCTTGCTTCATGGGCTGTACAGATGGGTTGTTGAGTCTCCTTCTCTGGGGACATTCAAAACCCACCTAGATGAGTTCCTTTGTCACTTATTCTGGTGGCCTGCTCTGGCAGGGAGTTTGGACTAGATGATCTTTCAAGGTCCCTTCCAATCCTTAAGATTCTGTGATTCACACTGTGGCAAAATATTCTATTGCCCATAGAACCTCTGATGTAGATCAGTTTTAAGGAACCATCTATGGAGCCTGGTCCTGAAGATTTGTTCTGAGATCCTAGGATAAACAGTGGATGAATGCTCTAGCAGTGGTGGTTGTCTGTATTGCCCTCTGAAAGCTGTAAAGTACATTTCTGGTTGTGCAGTAAAACCACCAATAGACACCCTCTCTCTAGTACGTAAAGAAGACTCTGTACTGCATCAGTCTTTGTAGTAGTCACTCTGTCAAGATCTCAGTTTCATGTCTTCATGCTCAAGTCCAACTTTAAACCAGTATTTTTGAAAAAAAAAAGCTACACCATTCTCACATCACCAGGGCTTGGTCGAAACATTGGATACTTCTTGCTCCCAAAAAACCAGTTAGTAGCTGATGTCTTGAGCTGAGGTTTTATAGTGCTACAGCATTATTGCCACAGCTGAGGTTATCCCTGTACTGATGCTCCCTGGGGTGCCCTGGACCATATCTTCTGTGTTGCTCTAACAAAGCAGGCAGCTAAAGCTTGCCTCCAGGTTTGTAAGCCCATATTAATGACTTCTCTATCAACGCCTCTTATTACTCAAAAAAAAACCCCTGGGTATCTCAGATTTCCAGAGACCACCGTAGACCTTCCATCTCATTCACACCAGGCTCTAGATCTGCCACTAGCCAGTTCAGGTAAGAGAGAGCCAAACTTTTTTTTTTTTTTTTTTTTTTTTTTTTTTTTTTTTTTGTCTAGCCTGGCTTGATGAAACCAGCATAAGTCTGTTCCCATAAGCTTAAAAAGGGCTTTAAAAGTTTCAGTGTGAAAGAAATCTCCTGTGTTAAATAATGTAAATTGTGAAGTAGAAAAATGGAGGCATTTATAAAACTGCAGACAGTACTGGGTCATTCAGCTTCAGCTCTCCTGGACAGTAAGTGTTTCTTTTTGGGATACGTGTACAGTGAATTTAAGCAGATTGTATCTGTAATGCTGCAGCCTCTGACATACAGTTATTATAGTTGATGCTACATGCAGTCAAAGCAAGATGTGACTTGTCTGCTATACCATGCAAAGGTGAACAGTTCTGTAAGAAAAGAATCAAGCAACATAATCCATTAGAGTCCATTTACAAACTAACAGATATTTTACAGACATTCAGCAGACGTTCAATCATATAGTAATCTCGGAAACCTGCCAACAATAAAACCCCTAAATTAAAATAAAGTTATATAAGCATGACTTGATGAACCTGATGTAGTCTGATGGCATAAGATGCATATCCTACATTAAGTAACAAAATCCCCTTCTTTTTCTTATCCATTAATAGTGGGGCAGAAAATGAATAGCAAATGTTTTGTAGCCAGCAAACCTGAACCTGAACACAGTGACACTATTTTATAGTGGATTATTTGTCATTAATTTCTCCTTAGCATATCACCTTTTTATTAACAAATTGAGGGCTGGATAGACTTTCCATTAAAGACAAGGCAACTGTTCCTATTTAAGGGCAATATACAGCATGTGCTGTGTACTTAGACCCAAATGAAATGACCTTTGGGCATCCACATAAGCAGGCTGTGTCCTGTAGCCACTCTCACAATTCAAATTCTCTGCTGGAATTGCAAAGCCTGTCTTTGTCTTACTCAAGGGAAAACCAATACACTGCAAACAGCATCGTGAATTGCCTCTTGGCTCTCTGCAAGAAAGAGGGTTTTTTGCAGGAATCGGATATCTAGCCTTCATAATCAGGAGTCATGCTATAATAGCATAGATGGTGATGGCATGAAAGATAAAGCATATGGGAGATAATGCATGATTAGGTGTTTCTTAGCATGTTAGGAGACAAATTCCTATCTATGTGGAATTCTAGGGTACCCAGGAGCCTGGGGGCAATCAGCAGTGAATGAGCTGCCTAAAACAGCATGTAAAGGGCAATTTTGGAAGCGCGTGCTTATTACCTTGATTATATGGCTCATACGCTTCCAGTGCCCTATGCAGAAGAGGTCTGAAGGCTGCTATCCCAGCTCTTTGCTTGGAATAGCAAATGCATCCTGATCCTGGAACAAATACTCCATTTCACACCCTCTGCTGTCCCAACCACCCCACCCTTCAGCCTGGAATTTGTGGAAATAGCTTTTCAAATGCAACCAGGTATCTGAGTAGACCTAATGGAGCTTAATTGCCACATGTTTATTACATTTGCAGAGCGAAGGGCAATGCAGTCTGAATGTCTAAATTAATCCTGCATTACCAGGCCAGCTACCATGACATTTCTATGTTCCAGTGTAATGCAAACATAACAATTCATTTGATTTCTTTATATCAGAAGAGCGAATCAGAGTATGGAGGTCCCAGTCTTGACCTGGACCTCTTCAAACAGAGACGAGGTTTTCTCTAAACTGAGGGACCTGAAAGCATTTACTAAGTGCAAGGCTCAGGCAGGCACTCAGTCCCAGCCCTTACAAGGGGACAGACAAACAGGACCTGGGCAAATGCAGTCTGCACCTTCCCCTGACCTTTCCCTACTCTGGCTCGAAACACTTTTTAGCTTGAGGGCTATTGCTTTTGTGGGAGACTGAAAAAGTGGGTGCTGAAATCCCGTTGAAAGTAGATGCTGCATCCCTTTGGGTCTTAAATCCATCTGAAATGTTTGTTGTCGTGATGATGAAGCTGTTGAAATGTGTCCTGCATTAGGGTGACACAGTTCTTCCTGACTCTTGAAGATTACACCTAAAAATATAACCCCTAAGGATATTTTTAGAGTAACTCTCTGCTAGGAAAAAGACAAGCTCCTAGGAATAATAGGAAGAAACACTTAGAAAAGAAGATGAAAAGCACAATGCAACTTCACTTTTATTTAAAAGATCTCTAGTTTTAACTGAGGGCAGGAGCGTTTTCTTCCTTCACGTGCAGTTTTGGTTGTCTTAAATGGAAAAAGATTTGTGACCTACATGAGCTCTGTTCTGTCCAAGTGATGAAAGGGCAGCCTTATTTATAGACTTATAAAATTATCTAAGTAAAGAAGCCCTGGGCAATGCATGAGGTTTTTTTCATTGCCAGCATGGTTATTTTCACTGGCCTAGTTTTGCATCAGCATACAGTAAAGGCGATGGGTACCGGGCATATGAAGCCCATTGCCACAGGAGCAGTGGGGAGCATTCATTGCTGGGGCTGGGAGACCTCAGAGCAGTGGTAGAGCGTCCCTGCCTTACAGAGATAAACAAGCTTAAAGCTTTCCGAGTGTTGTCTGAGTGTGGAAAGAAAGAACAACTTTCTCTAGGCGTGTTTTGCTAAGGTGCTGCTTCTCTTTCTACTGAGCAGCCTCTTCAAAGGGATTGGCTTTTTCGTCTCAATGCCGTAGTGAAACAATAGTCAATTCTTGGTACTGAATATCTTCAATTACCACAATACCTTGCAGGATATGACACTAGAAAGGTTATGCATAGAGAGGATAATTTTGGTTCATAGCCTCTAAATGTTCCCAGCAGCAATAGCGTGGTGAAAGAAGATGTCTTCCAAGAAGTTCACATTACTGGCTGTAGTAAAATAAAATAGCTATATTGTTTCAGCTGACAATTTCTTCCCATTGTCTTCGTTTTAAAAACCATGCATACTCAAAGGCAAAGGGATGTGTTTCACTACAATTTGAGAACTGTACTGTAACCAAATATTATCTTCATTTTGCTCCTTGTTTCATGTTACTTTTTGGTCCTTGAGTTCTCCAAAGTTCATCACTGTCTGTGACATTACCGTGACTTGCTAACTTTCTCATTATTTCCCCAATCAATAGGAGAACAATATATGGTGTTATTCTGTATTTCAGTTACCTGTCACTCAGTGTTTTATCTCCATTGATACTCCAGGTACTGCTCACAGAAACCAAAGTAGGCTGTCTTGTCTTCCGCTAATCTTGAATGCCTTTTGTTCAAGAGGTGTTTTGTATTCATCAGTCAACTAAGGACTCATCCTGAAGAAGCCCTCAGTCAGCACATAGATCTCAATGAAAAAGGGATATGCAGCTCGTGAAATATTCATAGCAAAAGGTACCTCAATCATTTTCACCTTTTGACCTTTTGAGGCTGAAAGGATTATCAGTGTTAAGTGGCAAATCTTATGGATGTGAAATTTTCATAGATGAAATACCTTGCCATTCCTCTTATCCACTTTGGGTATTAAGTCTATTCAGAAGGTAAATTTATCTACCCACTCTATCTGCCACTGCAGTTGTGTCAGACTCAAAATACTTTTAATCTAAAAGTCCAAAATTGAAATGATAGTGATTAAAACCTAGAAAGAGCCCAGACTTTTTAGGAAAAGTTAAAATGCTGTCTGTTCTCTGCTTTCTGCACTTCTCTGAGGGCAATGCAGAGCTCTCTCTTAGAATAGTTGTAGTAAAAGCAGCATAGTACTATTCATAACCAAAACCGTCATTTGGGAAATCAAGTGACAAGTCATCTCTGTTTGTGAAGTTAAAATCTAGTACAGTAAATGAGATTTTCTGATGCTTGTCTGCTAAAGAAGAAAGATGAATGCTGATGGCAGGCAATTAGCTCATTCAGGTCTCTCCACAGCTAAAAGCAGGCTGCAAAATCTGCAACAATGGCTGGAGGAATGATTGCAAGCAGAAATAGTCTTCGAAAAACTGGATATCATTTCTCCAAAGCTAAAAAAAAATTAATTTTACCTATCTAAATACAAATATCCATCTCTGGTTTGACACTAATCCAGGCATTCCTACCCACAGGCTGGATCCCATAACAGGTTGCATCCTTTCTAAGCAGCTGATTAGCAACACCACAGATATGATACAGGGCAATGTAGATCAGCAGCAAAAAGAATGATGTATACCTGAGCAGATACAAGAATGGAATGGGACATCCTGAATTCATACTTCAGTGTGCACAGGGGAGAGGTGTTCTGGAGTGGCAACTCTGTGAGACACCTCAGCATGAATAACCCTGTTGGAGAGTCTGACAGAGCTCATGGCATGCCCTATGCAATCCAAAGTGTTGGGTGATTCTGATGTCATTACAAAAAAGGCAGCTGCCAGATTACCTGCCAGCTGTGTTGGCCATGCCGCCTCCATCAACACATACGAGCAAGCGGCTTTATAATCAACCCATGAGCAGGTCTTCCAGTGATGTCTTACTAATGAAGGCTTTAGTCAGATGAACATCCATTGCTTAACAAGTTATTGTCCAGGTGAATGCCACTGGCCAGGAGATAAAAACACCTGAAACATAAATGAAGTTGAGATCCTCAAGGATAAAACATTGTTGTGTTGCTGGACCAGGCAAAGGACAGATAAAGCTATAAAAAAGTGCAGAGATGACCTGTGGTTAGTCATCTAGAGTCTCTGTCCCTCAGTTCCCTGAACTGTAAACCTGAGTCAGCATCACCACCTTTTCAAAAATACTAATAAGTCTCCTATTCTGTAGGGAAATTTGTATTTCTGAGTTCTGCAGCACTATTTTACCATCTGCTAATGAATCCATGTATGAAGTATATATCGCCAGTTAACAAAGGTTCCTATTAAAACAAATTTTACACAGAAATAACTTTTGATTTCAATAACACATTGGTAGGTTCTTGCCATAACTTGGAAATTATCTCGTAGTTGCCTGTAGTGTACTCTTTGATCTTGAATGTCCTTTACCTTCTCTCATTTCCTCCTAGAAGAGTTTCTGGTTATGCATTCTCATGAGAAGGTCTAATTGATGCAACGAAGAAAGCAGAGGAAATTAGCATACACAGTAAAAACTTTGTGCCCTCTCTCCTAAATATTTTCTTTACTTTAGGTAAGTGACAGCAGGATTTGGCCCAATGTGCTGCTCAGGCTGCATGAAAAAACATACTTGGTGCAAATGGTAAAATATTTTTCACTTTGATTTCTGTGAGAGGCATTCTGCTTTTAACAGCCATATTGGGTAGCAGATTGCCAGAAAAAACACTCTTGGTTGAAGGTAGCCTTCTGGATGACAAAAGCACACTTTCACTCAATGATAAATTATATGAATACAGAAATTATAAAGATTTCTGTTTCTCCTGGAGTCACCTATTGTAATTGGTAAAGTTATTCTCTGTCCCTATGGAAAAGCTCAGGTCTATGTTTTCTTAAAATCAGTTAGTAGATTTCCAGAGATGTTTCAACACTGTTGCTATAAGGGAAAAATTAATGCATTTCTCAAAAAAACTCCCTAGAAGGTTTGACACTTAACTCTGATTTCAGCCTCAGTGTTTCCAGAAGTCTGTTTGTCAGTGGCTGAAGTTGAGAACATATATACTAATCTGGGCACCTGAGAGAGGAACCAGGGTCTGGGAGGTGCTGAGAGTCCAGCAACTGTCCCAGACCCTACTAGGATGAGCCGAGCAACTTACACTGAAAATCAGAGCACGTGTTTGGGGATCAAACATTTGATTTGGGGCATGTTTAGCTGCAAATAGCTATCTCTCTGAGGTCTGGAGAGTGCAGTAGAACACATCTCTCTAGGACACTCATCTCAGATGTGCTATCTCTGCGAGCTCTCTGGCATACTGTAACAGGCTGGCATGCAGATGCTGAAGTAAGCGTCTGCAGAGCACCACAGAGTGTCTATCTGTCTCCCCCGGGAATTGTAAAAGTCTCATTTTCTGTGCCTGTTGAATTTTTCTTGACTAGTGCCAGAAAATGTGGGATAATTGATTACACTCCCGTGAGGGCTATTTCTATAACGTATATGCAGAAGCCTAAAACTCTGAAGGGATTTTTTTTCCCCAAAATGGATTTAAGGTCTAGGATCCATGTAAGATGCCAAACACCTTCTGGAAAACAAGCTTTTGCAAAAGCAAATCTACCTTTGTTTCCTTCTCTGACCCCTCAAAATATTCAGTGAGCAATTATGAAGCCTATCAAAACATGGACAGGGAGACACTTCCTGCTATTAACTTCAAAAGAAAAATAACAAATGAGTGTGCGCAGAGGGGAACCCCACAGCTTAGGGAGAGGCAGAGCAATACAGAGCCTTTCCCCTCATTGTCACAGGTCTAAATCCAATTGAGTTGGTAGAAGATGGCAGTCTATCCTGTGACCAGCACCAGATGAATCGTTAACCTCAGTCCAACTTCAAATGGTCTCTTGTCTGGAAAGCAATTAGAACAATTTGTTATCTCTTTAGGTAATGTCAAAGATTTACAGGCACCCAAAGACTCAACTTTTGAACAATCTTTTTAGCACCAATGTACTGTGCAGCCACTGAAACGCAGATACAGACTATGCCTATACCCAGAGATTAACTCAGGACTACCCTCTCCAGTGAGGCAAGGTCTAGAACATGCAGGAGAGGAGTAGCTGTCTCATGCCTAGGAGTCACAAACTGCTTCCACACTGAGCAACACTGAGTAAATCATATGTACTTCAGCCCAGACTAACTGCCCTTGATGTGAAGGTTTGCTTCTTCTCTTCCAGATGTCAAGTAAGGACCACTGCTTTCTTTCAAACCAGTTGCCCCTGCCTGTATGGATGATGGAGCAGTCACTGCTAGGACTCCCTTGCACTGCAGTCATATTGGTTGGCTGACAAACTCATGTGAGGTGACCCATGACCCAAGTTGTACCTTTTGACATGGCTCTCACATCTGCAAGGTGATCTTTGGGAACAGGATATTGTGGGAAAGGGTTATGATCCATGCTATATCTACTTTGTGGCTAAATAAATGTACAGACTTATATCTCACCAACACATAGAAAGATGTGCAACACTGAGGAATGTGTATAATCATATCAATTTCATTGACTGAAGTTACATACTTGTATGTGTCCGTAGGTCTGGCTCCTCAATATATACAGCTGAGTTCACATCTGATCAAGCTCACTTAAAACAATAATAATTTAACCATTGAAAAAAGAAGTAGGAATCAACATCAACGGTGAAAAACAGTGATTACAGCTGCTAGTAGACACAGAAGAAAGGTGTGAAGGATGGTATCTACAGATCAGTTTTGCCCTCTGAATCAAGGAGCACCCTTAGAGATGCAATTCAAACTTCACTGTTTTCATGCTTAAGCTAAACAAATACCAGTGTGTGCAAAGAGATTTTTCCTCATAACTTTAATTAATGTACCCAATATGAAATGAAAAACAAAAACAACACCTTCCTGTCACACATCCCTCAGTATTAAAGAGCAGCATTAACTAGAAATGAATCACTGATATGCTGAGTGCCCTCCTGCAAACGGGCTGTTTTCATTTCGCATGCTGAACCAATTGAGTCATGAGGAAGCAGCGGCAAGATTTTAATTCCATACAGTACATCCCCACCTCTGAATTTATTTACCAAGAATAACATTTATTTAATGTAATTTAGGTCTAAATATTTAAAAGCTCACTTTGTTTAATATGTTTTCAAGTACAAGATGTTAAGTAATTATGTATGATGTGGTGGTCTTTTATTAGGTAGTTAATGACCATCTGGGAATTCAAGCCCCAAGGCAATGCCAAGGGCTTCTGAGTATTAGCTGGCCATTAACATAGTGGTAATGGACTAGCACACTCTACATGATTATGACTATTAACTAAGCATAAAAAAATAACATTCAAATTAAAATAGGAAATTCAGGTTTAAGGCTTCTCTAGCATCCTTAATTTAATCAGATCATAGTGACCCATATGGCTGAGTCTTGTATCGAACTGGATCAAACAGCAAAGAGTCAAGGTAGCATCTCCTCTGGCCATAATGGAGTTGCATAGTCAGGTCCCTACTGCACTCAGATGGCAATGTCTCCTTGCCACAACCCAGGAGCTTGCTTATGCAGAGTCCTACTGCCATTCCCCAACCTCCTGTGCATTCCTCAGGCTTGGGGCTCCTTGCTGAACCAGGTGGCATCTCGAAGATGGGCGTTATCCCAAAGCACTGGCAAAACAGACTCAAGGCTAGGACTGTATTTCTCCACCACTGTACACTTTGCAGTCATTGCCCTTTTCTGGTGCTTTCTTCTCTTTTAATTAAGTGATGAAAGACAAAGATATTCATTGTAAACAAATCTAAGATAAAAAGGCCCAGTGTATTTTAATATGCTCAGGCACAGTTTCAGCTCATAAACAATACTTTGGAGAGGAGGTAAGGACTGATACTGATTTCGTTTCTCTGCTGCCTTCATATTGTAGTGTTATCCTCATAGGCAGGTATCAACATTGCATTCACAGAAGTTAGAGACAGAAAAGATCTATTAGATTATACTATTCTCTTGACATGATAATGTGCTCCATATAGGCTTGTATTGAGTTTATTTTGCCATCATTTGTCATAAAGTCTCCACAGGCTTGAATTGCCATCATTTTGACATTAGAATGATGTCTTAACATGGTCTCTGATCCTCATAGTTGCCATGACATTATCATGAGATCATTAAACTATGCTAAGAGAGGAAAACATCATGTTATAGAAAACTGCTGTAGGGTTTTGAAAATTTAGTTTCTATTTCTTTCATTTCATTACAGGTCTTTGTTTGGGGAAAAAAAAATGTATTTGAACATTGGCTTCAGTGGAAAACCAATGGACATCTAGATACACCTTGTGATAGTCTGTGTAAACTATCTTTACTGTATCACAGAATGTTAAACCAAAAAAGTCTTTACTGTTATTACAGACTCCTTTTCACAGGCTTTTGTTTTTTGTTGGCTTGGGGTTTTTTTAAGTGCTTTTTGCTCTGCTACAGGGATCTAACACAAGCTGGGTGTAAAGATACTTAAGCAAAATGTTAGAAAGAAAAAGGAATTAGTGTCAAAAAGAATTTCAGAGAAGAAATGATAGTTTGGAGAGGTTTAGCTAAAGATACTTTGTTTGTAGGAAAGGAAAAATATTTAGAAATTTATTACCCATTTATTTGTATAGCACAGTGCATTCCCAAAGGACCCAGAGAAATCTGAGCTCTTAACAAGCAATTTACTTTTGAGGTACCATTTTCTCCACTGCTGAATGCAACCGTCTCTAGGTTAAAACACAACTGTTTCATAGGACATAGCAATGCTACATCAAGTCAAGAGGCAAAGAAAAAAACAACATGCCCAAGGTTTGTGCAGTTAATGTAAAATATTTGTGCTGCTGTGTCGCTGGAATATACATGATCTCAAGTCCAGAAAAAATTAAAAGGTTGAAAAAGTTACAACCAAAGAAACAACAGGACAGTGCCAAGTGAAAGGTCACAAGACAAATCAAAAACACATCAAATGGCTCTCCTACTGATGTGCTCTAACAGTAAAATGACCCCCATCACAATGTTCACCACAAGTGCAGTATCAGAAACTCTCCAAAGAATGCATGAAAGCATTGGCTTCCTAAATTAATCAAGTTTTATAGCTTGCTTGGAAATTTTGGTCGGGACTTCTAAATACTAATATACCACTTCAGCTAATATAATTTCCTCTTAAAAACACACCTTCCTTTCCAGTAATAGGAAGTGTGTTTATTGCTGCCACCACCTCGATTTTATGGCACCCTATGTGCTCACGTGTATTGCCCAGTACTAGGAATCACCTCGGCTTAAATTTTATGTCCATTTGCCTTAATCATTTCACTCTACAAAAAGGAAAAAGAAAATAAAGGTTTAATGGGAAATCTGGAGGCAAAGGGACTGTGCTTTCTGATAGTGTGTACTATGCTCATCAAGAGCAATTATTATTGCTATTACATTTCCATGCAGAAATCATTACATTTTATATCACAATATGATTTTTTTTATAAGTAAGCTTTAAGCAAATTAGAATACTTAATATGTTTTTTGAACTTTTGCCAGGCGTGCTCTCCCAAGCCAGTTCCTTCTATTTACATTGTAGCATTTATCCATTTCCAAATATGAGAAGATTTATCTATCAGATTCTGTGTAAATTCAGTACACAGATAATTTGTAAAAAGCTTTCTTTTTCAAAACGTTCTGTGGTTTTTCTAATCTCATCTCTTTTCTAATTTCCTAATCATATAACCTTGAAGTCTAAAGACATAGCCTGTGATAATCTGTGTAAACTGTCTTTATTGTTATCACAGACATTTACAAAAAAAAAAACCCAAAACCACACACACAAGCGCACTCGCACACATTCAAAGCTGCCTTTTAAGTAATACTTTAGTCACAGTTCAATCAGATCCACATTACTGCTACTCATCAGATAGAAAGCGTTCACGAGCAGGAGGGGGATATTGACTTTAAAAATTCACTGGCGAGGCGTACAGAGCCTGCAGGAATGTCAAAACTCCAACCTGCATTTTGATGTTTTTGCCTCAGGTTAGTCTTGACTGACATGCTTGGAGCACTCTTGTTTGTGCTCCGGCATCCATTAACTGTCCTTGACTCAATGTTACACGGGCCTTTACGGTCAGCTCGGTGCCTAATGGTTACGGCAGATTAGATGCCACGAGGTGTAAGAAAAGCATACGCCTCACTTTAAGGGATCACATTGGTCGGTCTCTGCTTCATTAGGGGGTATTGTTTGATCCTAAATTAATGAGACCCTGTTAATTATTATTCTGATAACTCCGCTTCACGTGGGAGCATGCCAGGCAAGTGGTGTTGTAAAGAAACGGAGTTTTGCAAAAGAAAACAAAATGTCAAGGTTGAGATGTCTTTGAGTGGGCTTGGTTTACATGTAAGGCATTTCTCTCAAGTGTGGATGTGGCTAGATGTGGGGAAAAGAAAGTCTTAGCTGCACTTTTGTTCAGCGTGAAAAGACTGCCTTGCAAAAACAGCTCAAAAAAGGCTTTATCAGTCCAGCATATAGACAGATGTATACATCCATAATCCTGTGCGATGTGCACTGCTGACTTTCCTTCTCTTTGACTTTGTCCTTCCCTGGTTTCCACAAAGTTTTTGAAAAATGATCCAATACCCGACTTACACTTAGGTTCAAGGAAAGTCTCCTTTTCAAAACAGGGTAAAATGGGTGCTAAAGCAGTATTAACATTAACAATCATTTTAATCATTCTGATGTCACTTACATTAATATATATATAGAGAGAAGGCTACAGTAAATGCTGACAGGTACAAATGTGCCCATAGAAATGTTTTTCTTTAACATCAAGCTCAGATAAGCTTCTGAGGTGCTATTTTCATTTACCGAGAAGTACTGAGATTAGACAGATGTCTCAATTTAAAAGGAGAGAAAAAAAAATCTCATGTAGATGTGACACTCGTTCACCTGTGTTTTTCTGCCAGTCTATATAATGCTATCAGAACATAACCGGAGTTTTGATTTATACACCTCATTTGACATTGACTGGCAGCTCTACAGAGAACACATGCAGAGAGATGGTAATTTAGAAATACAGAGAGCTTATTAGGCCAAATGGAAAGAAAAAAAAAAAAAGATAATTTCGTTTTACTTCTTTTGAAATTAAATGGGGGCCAAACCACCAAAACCAAACACTGTGAGTGTGAACCTGGACAGGACCCAGGATGTGCAGATGGCCCTCGTCTCTGTAAAAAAAAACAGGCAAGGAATATGAAATGCCCTAAATTCTAGTGTTGTAGGGGCTTGACATTTTAATCTGACTTAATAGTTGAGGGCAATCTAGGTTATTAAATTGATCTCTTCTACTTATCTGGGGTATTTCATTGAAAAGAGGGAGTTGCTCCTCACTGCTCTGTGGCTCAGTGCGTCTCAGCTGTACTTCATGGAAGTCAACGTGCAAAAATGACCTTTCAGCTCTCCAGGTTGCACCTGTGACCATGAAGATGCCATCTTTCAGTCTGAAAATCCTTGCCTGGGCTCAGTAAACTCCTCAAAGTTGAAACGCTCTAGGAAAAAAGGGTTCTAGATAGGAGCATGTTTGTTTTCTGGTAGCACCAAAATTGACTCAAGCCAAAGAGCGTTATTGGCAACGTCTTGGGGCTTTTGAAATTGAAAAATGTTTGAAATTAGAATATGACACATATATTAAAAATCTGAGATTAATTAGGAAATAAAGAACCATGTGTGCCCTCATAACATGTTGGGATTTTGGTCATGAAACGTCAAGAGGTCACATAGCTAACGTTTTTTCACTAGATCATAAATTTCATTATCCTGAAATATTGTTTTTCTTTCACTTTCCAAAAAAAAAAAAAAAAAAAAAGGTTAAGAAGGAATATGAATTCTGTAAGCACAAGGGTGGTGAGAAATAGTCTGTATATTTTTCTCACATTTTTTGTGTCTTGCATTGCTGAAGGCACTTGAAATATCTTCCAACTTTCTTTTCCTTTCTAGTAAAATTTACTGCTTGTGAATAGTTCTCAGCTGACAGCTCTTGAGACCAGAAGCCTTCTCAGCTGCAGAATGAAGCCACAAGAAGTGATTTCATTTGCAACTTCCTGTGTTAAGACTCTGCTTCAGCCCTGATCTGGCATGTGGCTAGCTTAGTCTCTGTGTGGTTTCCAGGCTCTGGAATCAGTTGTCGAGATGACTGATTATGAGTAGACAAAGTAGCCTCCTGGTTGGTGTTAATTTGCCTGGAAATTTAAAACCCCACACGTATGGGCATGTGGGTTGTGTGTGTCACCAGGATGTGTGTTGAGTTCCAGGTGGAAAGCATTTTGTATCTCCAATTTGTGAGGTTTTTTTTGTAAAACTCTCAAGCAAACTTGGGACTGGTATGGATCATGACTGGTTGTTTTCTATCTAGTTTATTCCAAGTCTTGTGCTGGGATTCAAATTAAAAGGAGTTGAAATTGTCAAAACAGCCACTTCTTACCTTGATAATGTGTTCAGGATGCTTGAGACCCTGCTGAAAAAAAAAAAAAAAATCAGTAAAGCCAAATTCAGGCAGCTCCTTAGTAGCATGGGGCGTGCATTACATCTTCTGTCAGGCACATGAATCACAGTGGGGATTCCAGAAGCAGAAGAAAATTCTGCCTTGGCCACTTTCCTACAAATCTCTTCTTCCTTTTGCTTTCAGACACCATGACAAGTGCGTGAGTGCATCAGGAGCTGTATTGGGGTGCATGATATCTGCTGGGCCAGACCTGGAGCTTCTGTTCGCAAGCTTTGGAACTAGAAGAAAGTGAGCATAACTACGAGCTAGTCACATCTGACTGTGCTTCTCAGAGTAAGTTTTTCAGCTTCAGTGCTGCAGATGAACTGGTATGTGCATGTAGGTGAAAGTGGATAAAAAAGGTCTATTCCTGATCTGTTCTGAACACAAATCACAACCTGTGCCTACTTGAGAAAGGATCTCGGTGACTTCTTCAGAAGCTCCATTTCCTGGTGACGTATTATCTTCTTGAGGCTACAACAGAAGGCAAAACTTGAGGCTTCTGGGAACTTCCTTTAGGCGCACTTTTGTTTTTTCTAAATGTATAAAAGGATCTACGTGGAAAAGAGCAAGAAGTGCATCATAACATCAGGTGGAGTTTTAATTCATGTGCCTTGCCACCAAATGGCTGATGCTGTGTGCGTTGTTGGGAGCGAGGACAGCAAGCCTGTGGCCCTCACATGACATAGAGGCATGTGCTTGTTGAAATTGCAAGGAGACTTTAGGCCTTGCACATCTCTGCTAGAGGATGACACACAAGAAGTGAACACTGGGAACTGACAAACCTTGCTGTTTATGTGTACACATTGCTGGGTTTCATGTGCTTTACCTTGTTACAGCAGAGCAAGCCAAACTCTGCACTCTGTTGTTTCGTGGCAATCTCTACGGAAATCATGTGCCTGCTGGAAGTGTCTGTGTCCTGGGGATTACCTCCATGGAATAAATGTGCTGTAAGTGGAATTTTTTAGTCCTGTGGTTGGCCTCCTGGGAGGGAGGGACTTTCACTGCAGTGATAGAAGGAAGACCAGGGCAACATATATGTCTCCCACCTGACAGAGGGGAAGATGTGCAGGCTGAGCACTGTTTAGTAGCCTCCAGTTCTCGACATTTGATATGCTGCGGTCTGGTGACAGGAATCTGGATCTCCAGAGCTTTGTGTGCATTTGACACTGCCTTATTTGTTTTGCTATGAAGTTTCCTGCAGTTTTCAGCTTCGCTACAGCTGCTGCAATTGCCAGATAAGTGTGTTTGGCTGTGGGTGTGGCTGAGCCAGAGGAGGTTGCCATTTCAGAGGTTTTGCTTTGGAGTATTTTTAGCTGGAGGAACGAGCATACATGTGAGGGAGTTTTCCCGGTTAAATGTGATTTCAGTACACTATGGAGTTCACCTCGGTGTGAGATGAACTGTGCATAGCAGATATGAATAAAAACAAAAGATACTTTTAAGTTGGCCAGCACTAATGCTGATCAGCAGTCCAAAGTGGCTCTTGCTAATGGACCATGCACCCAACAAGCCTCCAGTATAGTTACTCATATGCAGTATCCAGAAATAAAAAACCGTCATTTCATTTTGCCCATGTTATTTGATTCTGTCCTTTAATGCATCTCATGTAGCTTGTTAAAAGTGGCATGGTGAAGTTCAAATGCCCCAAAGCACAGTACAGTGCTAGGGAATGACTTGGGAGCCTGATCCAAATCACATACACCTAAACCAGTGCTACAGCAAGATGTTAGACATGTAGAGGTACCTTGCAGCACAAACCCTGGCAGCCATGTTACCTCAGATGCAGCTGAGCATACCAGTCTACCTGCTACATCACCTGGGGGTTGCCCAGAGGCTGCTAACCTGCCCCTGACCTGTCCCGATCTTGATGATGAGGCACTCACCAGCTTCAGGCATCCAGAAAGGAAGAAGAAATGTCTCTTTGCTTCCCTAGCAGCTGGTACAGGTCTGTTCGGGGAGAAGTGGCCATGTACTGGACAGGCTTATCCACTTTTTCTATAGTAACCTATATTTACCTCTCTGATCTGCTGAGATTTAACCCATAAGATCTATCTGACAAAACAGTTTGCTAGCACCATGACGTGGTGATAAAGGAGTAGCCAATACTGGTGTTCATTCCCTGGTTTCAAGCTGGGGTGATCATGATTAAGATGCTGCATTGGGTCACCCATAGATTCAGAAAAAAGAGCAGAGATATCAAGTATCGCACACTGGATGAAGGGAGAGCCTATGTGTGCAGGGCTAGTCTTTTGGATTTTTCCTGTTGTTTTCATCCATGAATTTAAATACATAAACAGTGTGATAAAATCCAGAACAGCTCTCTTCTTCCCTTCATTGATTATTTGGAAGGAGAGACATAGTCATATGCCTGCCCATCTTCCAGTCCCATGGATCTTGGTTTCCCTTCTTCACATTGGCACACTTGCCTTAAGGGGTATGTTGGTGAGTTGTCATTAGCCTTTGGCCCTTTTGCAGAACGAGGTGGCAAACCGGCTTTGGCAAAGCACTGAAGAGAAGTCTTTCATTTCTTGGCCAGATATTTGTCATGAAACTATTACTTCAAGGGTGGGATGAAGGGGCTGGCTGTTGAAATAGAGTATCAAACTGCAGAGATGGCAACACAGTTCAGGCAAACAGGTGCTTTTATTAATAGTGAGCAGATGTTTTGGAGAATTTTCCTGGAGCACTGACCTCTCAATGCACTGCTGTGAGCTTGGATTTTGAAATTTCTGCCTTGTTAGTGTCTAAGTCTTTCATTTTATCTGGCCCAGACACATTTGCATCAGCTTGGAAACTGTGAAGGAGAGATGAGTGTTGGTGCTTCAATAAGGTGGCGACATATGCAGAAAGAAAAGTATCCACAACATATCTGTGATACTCAATTGAAACAGTGAACACATCAACATTTGTATTGCTATTAAAATACGTAGCTGTTTATAACTTAACTCTGCAAACACTTATTGGTGTCAGAAAAAGTTTAGAAAGTTTAGAAAGTGCTACTCATGTTTTCTACCTATTGAAAACTGAACAGTCTGAAATCACTCATGCAACCCAATTAAAGCTAGGTATAACTCAATCTTTCAAAGGCTGACTTAAATTAATCCTCATACATTCAGATGAAAGTTGAACTTCCATGAACAAACTTTGACAAAGAGGAAGGGCAACTGCTGCACGAAATACAGACACAGGAAAGATCACAGATGATAAAAGTAGTGTAGTTTAACACATATAACTTTTTAAAGGTATGTTTATACAAGATGAATTAACTGTCCAAAGAAAAAAAGGTCTTCACTGGAGGAATCTTCCTGTGTAGTTACTTTTTGAAGACATTTGTACCCTAGGTTTTTACAACATCACTTGGGAATAAGTTGCAAAATTTAATAGAGCAATGCATGTAAAAGTAATTCCTTTTGATTCTGCAGCCTCCTCATTTCATCAGGTTAACTTAGTTCTTATGTTCTGGGAAATAATAAATAATCATAATTATCCCCTAGCCACCGTCTCTGCACTTCTTAGGATTTTATAAACTGACCCATTTTTTAAGACAAAGAGTCTTCATTATTTTCTCTCTTCTCTTAGTTGTCTTTTCTCACATTTCCCTATTCCTATGCTTGTGCAATTGAACACTTTTTCTTTTGGAGGAAGAGGAGTGAACAGAGCTGCTGTCAGCTCAGAATGTGGCCCATTGTTATTGCCAGTGTTTGTCTCACTTATTTCCTCTGTGACTATCACTGTATACTGAATTAAAGTGCTCAGAGAAAAGCTCTACAGTGTCTATAATGACTCCAAGATCTCCTTCATGAGTGGCAAAAATATGTTTAGAAGATTATTTCCTATCTTCTTTACTTTACAAATATAAACACTGAAGTTCACTCCACGATTTAGTTTGTGAGGTTCTTCAGCAGTTTTCAGAGTCAGATTTTGCTGCAGCTCTCCAGCATAATTTTCTGTCAGAAAGCATTACCATTTTGGAGTTCACACCTTCTCCTGATGATTAATGGATATATAGAACAGCAGAGTCCTCTTAAACCATATCAGTAACCTTGACTTCATCATTAAAATGATGATTGCTAATTATTCTTAACTTTTATTCACTATCTGTTAGTGTTAAATCAAAATTGGAATTTCTTAGGTTTGTTGAAGAGTTTATGGTAAGGAATATTATGAACAGGGTTTTGAAAACCTGTTACATAATAATGATCAAATAATCCTAATCCTTACCATAGAATCATAGAATGGTAGTATTGGAAGGGACCTTTAGAGATCATCTAGTTCAACCCCTCTGCAGAAGCAGGTCAACCTAGACCAAGTCACATAGGAACATGTCCAGGAGGGTCTTGAAGACCTCCAAGGAAGGAGACTCCACACCCTCCCTGGGCAGCCTGAGCCAGAGCTTCGTCACCCTCACAGCAAAATAGTTCTTTCTTATATTTAAATGTAACTCTTTGTGTTCCAGCTTCATTCCATTACCCCTTGTCCTGTTGTTAGATACCATTGAAAACATCCATCATTTAGGTATTTGTAAATATTATGTTTGTGATCTCCTTTAAAAACTCTGACAGGTTTACATGCATGATTTCCCTCTGAAGAATTCGTAACTCTTTCTGGATGGGTATTTGAACTCTTATTAATTACATTCTTTATATTTACTGCCAATACAATCAGAATTATAGGATATTCATTCTAGTAATTTCTTTTGAAAATTCATTGTGTGATACATCAGTTTGAAAGAGATCCACAGTCTCATTCTGTATGAAGAAACAACCACCATTCACTGCTTTCCCTAAAAACAAAGAAAGAAGACCAGGTAGAGAGCTGTTTCATACAGACTTCTCTGTAGTACTCTTTTCTCATTTTGCTTGCTTGGGGGTTGTTGCAGGTTGGCTAAATTTCTTGTAAAATTTTGCTAGACCTGATTGAATCCTTGCAATATTTTTGTTTGTTTGTTTTCATTGTTATTTTGGTGGAGTTTTTTAAAAATCTAGAAATAAACATAGGCAATTTGGACACTTCTATACCATTTCACTTATATGTCTCTTCCACATAGAGAGATGCTCCTTCAGAAGGTTTTTCTCCAACATCAGTAATTTTCACCTGGAAAAAGATTTGATGTAAACCTCCAGTTCCTTTTTTTTTTTTTTTTTCTTCTGTCTTGCTCTGCCAGCACTGGAGATCTCCTGGTAGAGAACATGGGACTGTTTTAACACTGCACAACTTTCTCATTTGGTAGAGTTATACTAGGCAATTTACAGAAACTACAAAGATATACATCAGATGTGAGGATTATATCTTCAGGTTCATCAGATGCTCTGACTTCATTGTGCACTGAGTTTTCTTAGCCTGCCAGGTATTTATTTTGGATTCTGTTGTCAATGATTTTAAGAAAATACTGATCTCTGTTTTCTCATTTCCAAAATGTGTCAAGAAAATCATAAAGCCAAAATACACACTCTGTATGTTCAAAAATATGTATATAATGCTATAACTATAATTATATATATGCTGCTGTGTATATATGCTGATATAATTATGAATATATTTTAAAAATATATGAGTGAATATACTGACCATATAGTGGTTGAATCACACAAATAAATTATATGTGTTGTGTGTGTATACTATAGGCATCAGCTTTTCTCCTTGTGTTAGTCCTAAATCTTTCAGAGGCGTTGATCCAATTGCACTGATAGTTTCCCACATATGTTCTTTCTCTCAAAATATCTTTTGTTTTGTGGGTAAAATAAGAAATAACTCTCTGTTGTTTTCTACCCTGCACAGGCACATCGCTTTTGTTCCTGTGTGTCACAGGCACTTCTAATAGGCTCAAGCTCAGCTTTCCACTTGACCCAATATGGTAAACATATTCCAAGTTCCCTCATCGAAAGAACATACTGTGAAAAGACCCTTACTTATCTTTTCTTGTGATACCTTTCATTTGTAACTGGATAACACATTCATTCATACAACAGTAAACTGGAATAAAGCCTATATTCTAATATGTTCCAAGTCTGGAACAAATAAATATAGAAACTCTCCCACACACACACTTCTGCTAGTTAGTGTGTGGTAATTAACACTTGTTGAAATGACTAAAATTTCAAAAGTAGACATGCTCTGTGAGAAAACCTCAGTGTGATTATACAGTGAGCTTTTCCATCAGAAGATAATAGGTATTTTTAGCAACCACCATCTCATTTTTGTATTAATTTTGTCTCATCCCAAGCCAGAAGACAAGAAAAAAAAATCAAATTTTGATTTTGTCAGTCCTAGTTTTCCATCAGTCAGGACATTACCATTTTCACATTGCAGAGTATTCTCACTCATTGTTTTCATCCCCAATTTACCAAGATATGCTGGAATCAAACCTCTCCAGAGTGAAAAGGGTCTGGAAAGGATCAATGGGCAGTGGTGGGGACACCAGCTGCTGCGATGTTGGGGAAAACATTTTGGAGCAGCCGTTTCCCTGTCACATTGCATTGCTAGTATAAGGGAGAGCACTTCACTGGGGACAGAACAGAGGATATCTGGTTTTGCAGTGATTGTCACTCTTTTTACACAGGTGGGAATAACTACCAAAATGCACAAAAGAGAAGCACAGGTTCAAATCTATGTAAGATAGAAGTTACTGCTGTTAATGAGATGTCCATCAACTAATACATGAGTTTAGAAAGACTGGGAGAAATTTCACCTTCCAGGTAAGTTTATTGTGTATACTACTATGAAACAATCAACAAAAGCGCTAAGGATTATATTCTTACAGAGGGTGATGAGGTGGCAAACAAGAAAGTACTGTAGGACTATGGCCAGAAATGTTTGTATTTATTTGATTGGTTTTAGCTGAACTTGGAAAGCTTTGATAGGTAAACTGGCCTGATGAGGCACAGAGGTATTTCAGGTACTGCCCTGCCAGTCAAAGGGCAGCACAGCACTGTTGCGAAAGATGGCAGGGAAAAATGAAAAGGTGTTGTAAAAGTGAAAACCAGACTTTTGATCATTAAGTCTGCCCTAGTGAGGCAGCTTTCAAGGCTTCATCTTGGCCGGAATGAGAACTGCTGTGCTAGGACAGCAGTGAAATGAGACTGGTGATTATTGCTGGTGCTTTTACAGGAGGAGGAGGAGGTTGTGGTGCTCATGTGATACCAAGTGCTTGTTTTGCACTGAGCAGTTTTTGTGGAAGCCTTGGCTTTGTTTTCCCTTAGTTCCAAGAACAAAAAAAAAGAATTGTTGCAAGGAAACTACAGAATGAATCCAAAAAGAACAATGGAGTTGTACTTGATTTGTTTAATTCTGATATCAAGGTCACTTAGAAGTACTACAGTTTTTATTTGTTTTATTGGGGTTTTTTTTAAGGACTTTTTTTGGGGAGGGGGGGAGGGGGCAACATCTTTCTTTTCATTTGATGGTCCTGTCATCCCAGAACTGTATATGTTACTGATCCTGCCTGTATTCAAAGCTGTTATTAAGTGGAGTCTTTTAGATTTTAGAGAAATGATAATGGTTCCAAAGATGACAGAAAGTGGCAGCTGGTGACAAAAAACCCCCTTGATAAGACGACAACAGTAAATCAAACTACTGCCACTTTTTCGTTTCATGTTTGTTAATACCACCTCGCCTTTTGAAGTTTAAAGCAAGGTTCAAAAGAGCCAGGTGCTGAATCATAATATTAAAGCAAGTAAGGAGCTCCATGAAAGAGAGGAGATCTGAGAGGGGAAAGCAACAAACACGGCTTTCAACTGCCTTTTGTCGGCCTTTCTGCAGATGTCACCAGTTGTTATCCCCAGCAGAGGCTTCAAGCTTGTAGCAGTGCCTCTGGCTGATTCCAACTCAACGTTTCAAGTGTCAATCAAAAAGGAAGGACGCAGCTTAGGTCCTGGTCATTGTCCTGTGAAAAGAGCCAAGCATTTAACATTGATTTAGCTCCCTCAATATACAAAGATAGAGCCAGCTTTGTGCAGCAAAAGGGCCTTTGGCAAGGTTGCTTGTAGAGCAATTCCATCGCATCCGATGCTCCTTGGTTTAGCTGTCACACTGCAGTGTCTGGAGTCCTATGAAAAGTTATTCAGGAATGAGTGAGCAAATTAAAAAGAAATAACATGCTCTCCTAAATAGCAACGCAAGCTATAGAAAGTGCTCTTAACGTCATTTAGCCCTGAAAAGCATTTTTAATAAAAGTATTTTGTGATTTTAAATGCCTTTTAACAGGAGAATAAGATGTTTCAGGACAAGAGGGGGCCCTTGAGAAACCCATCTCCATTGGATTGGATAAGTAATCGTACTCACAAAGTGTCTTTGGTCAAGTGCTTGCTTATTTTGTTTTCACGTCACTTACATTCAATGCTACCCATGTACTGCATTATCCTCCCATATGGGTGTAAAACCATCTGGGGTTTTTATGGCCCCCAAACCCACTAAAAATTCCTGCTTGAATGCCTCAGATGCCCCCCACTCCAGCTTTCCTGTTCTTTCTCATGTGAAATTCCTGTCAACTCTCTCATCATTTTCTTGCAAACACCTTGGCAATTATTTCTTCCTGAACCACTGCACTCCGCACCAGCTCTTGTGAGTGCTGCTGATGAGCCCCATCAGTCACCTGGATGGTCATGGAAGTGTCCTTAAAACACAAAGTGAAACTGGATGAAACACAAATAAATTGCGCCTATTGTTTTAAACCAAGTCAACACAGGATAAATTCATCTTTTACACTTGGAACTAATGTTAAAGTCATGAGAAAAAAAAAATATTACTATCATTTTACTTATAAGCATTGTTTTTCTTTATGGGGTCTTCAGCCTCTTTCCATTCAAATTTAGTGAACCTGTGGATTGGCTGAGCCATAGTCTGTCTCTGGTATCACAGACACAATAGTCTTGGTCCAGCAAAATCCTTGTGCGTTCATGGAGCTTCAATTAGATGAGAAGTGTGTTTAAATACATAGGAGATGTTCCCATTTTGTAGGATCACTGTTGCTCCAGTTTTTTGATTTGTGCAAATCTTTTTTTTTCCCCAACGTTTTCATCCTCCTCTGTGCAGAAATATAGGCTAAAAAGTAATGGAAAATGTCACAAGGAATAGAATGTTTCCATGATGGCAATCATTTTTAGGAGCTAGTTTTCTGGCGATACCTTCCAAAACAACAATGACTGCCTGTACTTCTTAGCTGCAGGGAAACAGTGCAACTCGTAAAACTAGCAATGCGCAATGGTGATTTTTCTGAATGTGGGACAGACTTACTCCTGATGAGCCTCAGAGGGAGTGGGACTCAGTTCTCTGCAATTTAGATACATTCAAATAGAACATCTTGCAGGAGTTGGGCGTATTTTTAAATACATCTATCATTACAGACATGCTCATTTCTTTGTACCTCTACAGACATTTCTAATGGTCACCATAGCTTGCCCTTCAGTAGGCAGTTTAAGAAAGCCGTGGCTCACTGAGCTGAGGAAATTATACACTCTTCCAAACTTTCATTGGGATTTTGAAACACATTTGATTTGATCTAGTCCATGTCCTTTTCTTTTTACACTTACTTTCTGCCACTCGCTCACAGAAGATGTGTACTTGTTTCACATTGTTGTAATAGTCATGGCAATACACCTTTGCACCAGGTACTTGCTCCTACAAGATGCTCCTTTCCTGCAGCCAGAAAATGGGTCTCTTGTTCACTGTGCTTCCTCAAATGAGCGTGGGAAAGGGAGGTGTTTGCTTCTCCCCACTCCCTGTGTGCCAGCATGCCGTGCTTCTCCTAGTATAACAAGAGTACAGAGATGCTGTATCCTCCTTCCTTCACACTGGTGGAGTTTCTCCTTTGCTGTGGCACATGGGTTGAGACAAGTGCCCACATGACACAATTTGTCCTTCCCTTAGCATCAGTGAAAGAAAAAGGCAGAGAGTAACTTTTTGTGCGGCCATGCTGGTCATCCCAGCATACTCTGCGCACAGCCCAACACATGCTTTGGATTAGGAATCAACAAGAAATCAGAGAACACAAATCAGAAATAAGCAAGAAAGCTCAAATTTTGGTTGCTTTTTTTTTTTCTTTTTTAAAGGCAGCAACCTGTTGAATTTTTCTGCGTTGCAAGTTAACAGTGACAGCAATAGTAATTACTTCAAAGCTGCATTTCCTGTGGGATCTTTAGATCTCATTTGGAAAACAGTTCTGGAAGAAGAAAACTACATTAAAATAGAAACTGAAGCATGTACACAGGCAAATGTGTATGTGTGTGTGAGGGAGAGCAAAATAAAGGTGAAAACAAGCTGATGGTGCTTTATCCCAAAACAAGTGTTATAAAGTAAAGCCAAGAAAGTGAGGGCTTCAGTGACCCTGGAAAAAAAAAAAAAGACTTAAGGTCAAATTTGTTTACTGGCTTGCTGATATAAGAAATGCACAATTAAAATATGAAGGCAGTTTTACCATTTCATTACAGTAAGATAATGAGGAGAAGAACAAAGGAAAAAAAAATATGAGGTAAATGGCAGCTTGATCTAAGTTTCTATCGCGACCATCAAAATGCATCACTCATATCTCTGTAGTAATGCACCTCAGGAAACAGGGCATGGGGTTCACTTATGATCTTGGTGGACTAATTCATCTGGGATATTTTTCAAGCCATGTCCCTGGCTTTCAGTGTGTACTTCTTGCTGTGCCCTTCCAGTAGCATGCCTCTCTTCCTGGGACAAATTTGAGCTTAGTTTAAGCATATGCACCTTTATTGAGAGTTCCAGGGAGTCCCAGCTTGCACAAGGACAAGGTCTGATGGACCACCCCTGATGAATGCCTAGAGAAATCCTGCTGATAAACTTTTAAAAACATATTTGTTTAACCATCCTTTTCCCTTGGGGAAATAAAATATCTCCCCAACAGCTTTGCTGCCTTGTTTGCTATTCCCCCAAGTGACTAAGCTTTTATTTCACTCCCCACCCACAATAGCTCTTTTCTCTTATGCCTCCTCAACCTGTTCACTCCCAGCCCTCCTGCTCTTGATGTGGACATGTTTTTAAAGATCACATATGTGAGCCATTCATTCTGCTTTGAGGACAAAACAAAGCAAATGATGGGAGTGATTTTCTATGAGCAAAGAGACATAAGCACATTGAAAACCATTTTCAAATCTTTTGGAAGAGCAGTGCCACATACCACATCCTTGGAGGTCATTGTTTAGCATTGTGAGAGTAATGTTTCTGGTTGCTATTGTATCCCTTGGAAATAATGGCTTCTGGTCACCACAAATTAGTAGATGCAAACAGCAGACTATATTGTAGCAAGTTTGCTAATGAAGAAACTGTTGTACATCCATACATTCCTGCCTTATCAATTGTCACAGGTTTGTGTGGAGCCATTTCTGGTAAGGGGGAAGGGGCTGTAAAGATGGCTCATGTAAGAAGTTGTAAAGATGACCTCTGTTGCTTCAAACTCTCCCTAGCTCTGAGTTAGATTCACTTCTGGGGCTGAGCCAATTGGTTGCCTCCACGATCATTTTTAAAAAAGAAAGTGTAAGAGAAGGGTTCTTCCTGTTCTTTTTCTTTTCTGCCCAGTGATAGAAGGAGTTGGAGGAGAGAGATGTAACCAGGCAGACCCCAAGGTCAGCAAGGGAAGAGAGGAGGAAGTGTGCTGGAGCAGAGACCCCCCTGCATCCCATGAGGAAATGGCAGGCTGTTCCCCTGCACCCTGTGGAGAGGAGTGGTGAAGCTGAGATTTGTTGGCAGTTTGTAGAGGACTCCATGCCAGAGGTAGTGACTGTGTCCTGAGGAGGCTGTGAATTTGTGGGAGGGCAGCATTATAGCAGAAGGTGTTGGGAATGCTGTTGGCTGCAGAGGAGTCCCACGCTGGAAGAGTTTGTGAGCAGAAGCTGTAGCTCTTGGGAAGAACTCAAACCGCAGAGATCCATTAAGAACTGCGTCCCATGGGAGGGACTCCATGTTGGAGCACGGGAAGAACGAGAGGAGTCATCCTCCTCTGGGAAGAAAGAAGCAGTAGAGCCCATCTGACCACGTCCCCCATTCCCTACCCCTGTGCTATTGAGCAGGAAGGAGGTAGAGGTATCAGGAGTGGTGAGCTGAGCAACACTGGATCAGGTCTAGTGCTCCCTTATAAAGTTCAAGCATTGAGTTATTAATCATACACTGGGCCAGAGAGAGGCGGGGAATCCCAGGATAACCCAGGTTGGTCTAAAGGGTGCACATGTTACATCGCTTCATTAGAGCAAAAAGGATTAACACTATTACTACAGTCCTGAAGCTCTAATGATATACATGATTACATTATACAAGATTTTGCAGAGAGAGTAGTAACATGATGACAGATCTAACAGCAAGCTCTCACAAACCCCAGCTCAGATTCAATACTAGACCTGAAGAAGGGATTATATCTCTCTTTCTGCAGTGCATTTGCTTTTTTCCAACTGAAATAATACAGTGAACAAGAGAGCATTTGCAGATAGTTTTGGTTGCTCTGAAACAGCATTTTTGACTGATTTTTTAGACTGATCACCTCTATCATGTATATCCCATATGGTCATCACCAGCAAGCTGCTGATTCCATGTTGGGCATCAGACATTTAAGTTTCTCATTTGTCTTACAGTCTCACTAGCTTTCATAGTCTGAAATAGTATTTGTTTTCATCGTCCTTCTGCCTAGCAACGTGCTACCACCTGTACATTACCTCTCCATTCCTCTGACTCCTTGTTTTTATTTCATTACTCATGCAAGTAGTTACGATTCTAAATAACAAGCTTGCGGCTTGTATTATTCTGTGTAAGCGCAACAAACTTTTTAGGCAAATTCTTCAGAAAATTAATGTGGTTCTGATCCATCTTCCTGTATGACACCATTAAACCTCAGTCATCCTTCTCCCTGCGAGTTTGATGGGTTAGTAGTGTGCTGTATTACGGTCCCCTTGCCTAGGACCACCAGCGCTTGACTGGTGCTCTTCTGTCTCTAGCCATCAGGTTTCAATTTCAGTATTTCTGGGATTTTTTTCATTTCCCTTCTGGACTTTGTACCTTTAAGGTTCAAGTTTTGGGTTGTTGTTTGGGATCGGTTTTAAGTTCTCTAGAACCACAAGTGTAAAAAACTTTAGTTTTCTTGTTTCTTAAATGAGAGTGAGGACAGTTGCACTTTCAGGGTAATTGTAGAAGAGTAAAGCTTTAGGAAAAGCACTGTAGAAAGATTCTCACTGAAATTCAAAATGCACCTAAGGCTGCAACTGAGCTAACATACCTCTGCCACGGAAAAATGCATGCCTATATAATCTTAGTATTGCATATATGAAGAAAGCCATTTAAACATAATCACAGAACAGTTGTTAACACTACATTTTACAAGTATTGATCAGGGAAAGTAAAGCTGGTAGTTAACATCAGTAAAACTTGTCCAAAAGTTTTCTCTTTAACATAACACTAATAATTAAACTAGCATTAAATGTATCATAAATTTAATTACTGTGTGTTTTAATCAGCTTTAGTTTAGCTTTTTTTTTTTTTTTTTAATTCTAGTTTCTGATAGTCAAAGTTTTCTCTGCATGTGAGAGATTGCTGCAAGATGACACAGGCTAAAGCATGACAGGATGCATGTGACTGTGATATTCCCATCTGCAGGAACAGCAAACTAGCCAATCACTGTCATTAACAGTTTGGTTCAGCTGAGGATCTGGCCCCTACTGTGTTTATTATTAGATGGAATGGACAAGAATATATTCATTTTCTGCTGAACTTTTTGATGGCCTTACTCTTTCTTCCTTTCTTTCCATCTCTCATACCCTATCCAAAATTTATGCTGCAGAAATTCAATGTCCCTGTTGCTTTTTTGGTTTTTTTTTTTCACTTGAATCTCAATTGCAAAGCCAACTAGATTTCGTCATGACTTATATGCTCTTCCACTTGCTATCCGTAATCACAGTTATTGTGAAACTCAAAGCTAAGTCAAGAATTGTTGCCTTTTTATGGCTCCCTCTTTTATATATGTTGTGTTGGAGAGCGGTCGTTACCGCTTTTTTTGTCATTATTTCTGGGCTTCACTCCATTAGCTAGTGAACAGGCCTTCTCTCATTGCTTTCCTTCAGTAAATACTGTAACATTCAGCTTCCTTTCAGGCTTGTGCTTTTAAAGAAAATCTTTGTACAATTAAAGATATGAAATTGCTAAATACAAGGCTGCATTCACTGTTCTCTCTTTTTAAAGGTTTAATCACACTTAATGGCTCTCTTGAAAACTTGAATTTTTCCATGTTGATCGTTTTACCCCACTGAAAGAGTTTACTAATATACTTTTCAAGTGTTTTCTCCTTAAATGAGCTATTCAAGAAGTTCTGTGCAGAATAAGATTGAGGAAGAATACATCCAGAAACAATTATGAAAAGGTTCCAGGGCTATCTGTTCATCCATTGGCAGATATTCATGAGCTTAGCAGCAGCCAGAAATAGAAAAGAGAAAATATAGTCCCATCCAGCTTTGGAGGACAAGTCTTGCAATACCTTGTATTCCTCCTTTTACATCAGTCTCAGAGTGACCATTGCTCCATCTTGAATCCCCCAGAGATGCAGCCCCTGGTCGCCACATGATGAACATTGACTGTGGTGAGACCCAGGCTGATTATGTAGACCTATAGGTGTTAACTTTGGTCTTACTTGTCTCATTCCAGCTACAACCACTACCACATTCTATGAGAGCACCTCTCTGAAGAGCTGGTAGCTGCAGCACCACCTGTCCAGGATGTTGTTAGAAAGAGAGGAAGCACACATCTTCACTCAGTCCTTGGTAATCAACTTTCTGCCTGTGACTTATCAGCCAAAACAGTAAAGCCACACCTACGAAACGCAGATTGGATACCCATGAAACATTTGACTTTGAATTTTTGGTGTGGCTCTTTATGACATCTAGGAACAAAACTATGAGCCCAGTGAAAGCTCTGGAAACTTCCAAATACAATACTCAATTTACTCAGTAGCACAAATGCCTTTGGTTTCTGTCTTGATAACCAAAGCCATTCAGGGTATTGGACTTTGCTTCCTGAGATATGACATCTTCTTCCACCAACATGACCTCCCTTGACATTTGACAGGAACAATCTGAACTGTGAGCCAACAGGGGGTTTGTAACCTTATGCAATGAAATTCTTACAGCTCCTGGAGCTAGACTCCATTATTTGCTTTCATTTTTTCTGATAGTCAATGATCTCAATACACTCAGAAATAAATGTGCAGCTCTTTTGTAGCATATCTGTTTTCCTCCAGAAGTTTAAAACAAATCCAAAGATTCCCAGTCCTATCCACTTATACACAAAACGTTATATGAAACAAGCACTAACCTTATGGGACATTTTACAAAGTAGGGAGACAGAGAACACAATAATCTCTGCTATTTTATTTATATGTCTAAATACTTGGCAGCCACTCAGCTACTTTGATAATGGGGACCATATAAGTAGGTAGGTGCAGGTTTAGTAAGATGTAGATTATAAATTAAATGTAGTAGGAGTAGTATTTCATCTGTCTGTCTTAGGGCTGATACCATCACATAAATCCTGAGATACTTTAGATTAGATAGATGCGATATGCCAATCTCCACTTAAATATTTTGGGTCTGCTCCCAATAAAGTTAATGGAAGTAGGATCAGCTCTTTATTGCTCCCATGCTATCAGTGAGTCTTCACTTCCTATCAAGCAATTCATGTTTTGTATTACATTGATACAAAAGCTTCATTCTGCTCATCTCAAAATCAGTGGCTTTTGTTTTATCAGTGCGAGCCCTGTTAGGATATTAGTGCTTTAAACTGAAGCTCCCAGACTCGGATCACATGGCTCAGAGCCACTCATCCTCATTGTGAGCACTATGTCACTGCTATAGAATGTGCAAGAGCAATTAGTTCTTCAGTGCTCTTCGGCTGGGGTGACCAAGGGACACAGACAACTTTACATCATTTTCCTACTGTCTTCCACTGCAGCTCTAGGCTTGTCCAGAACTTCTCCAGGGCCACAAGAATTTGTCATCTTCGGGGCACCTCTGTGTTGGGCCAGGCTAAAACCATCAAGGCATGTACCATGGAGCAGCTGCACAGACTGGGACAGCAGGAGATGCGTCAGGGGCATCCACCACCACCACCACCACCACCAGGGTATGCCACACCATTACAGTCACCATATATAGTCATTTTAAATGAAGTCGTTCTGCTTGCATTCTTAAACCACTTGGATTTGCTCAGGTTGGGAATGGAATTGCCTATCAGAGGGCTCAAGTGGATGCAAGGCAGAGTACCCAGGGGGCTTCTCAACCAGGACAGAGGCTTAAGGTTGGAGCAGGATATCTGATCACCTGCTGTTAAGAGTTTTGGTTTATCTAATAGTCCTCTTACTGTTGATGAAGTAGAATTTTCAGCCCAGGTATTTGAATTATCACCTACTGTGAATTCAGAGACCTGCCAGTCCTATGAACCCAAATAGACAACCCTGTGTTGCTCCTAGATTTGTTACATAAAACTAAATAGCTAGGGAGCAGAAACAGGACCAAGTGGCATACTTAACCAGTTATTATGGAGTACGGTTTCTGCATTTATTCCTGGAAGACTTTTATTCAAAATAATTGCAAATGGCAAATACAAATCAGTATTTTAATTTTAAACCATATGAACAGGAGAGAGGGAAACCCAGGCATTAGAGATTTCATTACATGTCACATTCTGGTGCCTGAAGCAGTTCTATCTGGTCATTGAAGCTGCCCACAGAAGTCCCAGCACATCCCAAAGTACATGTCCCACTTCCACTCAAGCTGAGCACACACTTCAGGAGGACAGTGATTTTAAACATTTTGCTGAAGCCAGCTGCCAGATTTGTGATGGAGAGGTAAGATAGTACTCAAGGTGAGTGTCAAACCTCAGGTCTATGACCTTTTCCCTCTCAGATGGTTATCAGGAACAATCCACTATCAGGTTTCTTAGGACTGAACTAACATTCACTTCCCGATTCATCTTGGAATGGGCATCATCAAATGGTGCTTTGACTTATGCTCTAGTTTTCTTGTAGATATTGTGCTGGAAAAATATTCAGTCCTTTAGTGCCTCAAATCCATCAGGAATGTTGCACGACGATGTCTTTAAAAGCCATGTGATGTTCATTCAGTTTGTTTTATTAAATACAGAGTGTCTCCAAAGTTACTGATTAATTTCACACAGTGCAAGGAGAACTATTGATTTCCCATGTCTGCTTCTGACCCTTTAAGATATAAAAATGCAAATATATTGCTTAAAGAGAATATTTATTTATTCCTTGTACCTGCTAACACGTGACTTCAACACAAAAAGCAGCTTTTGCTGGTTTTGTTTTGATAAACTCGAGTGTGTTTGGTATTTCACTGAAACAATACGCTAACATATTCATTTCTAAGCTATTCCTCGTATGAAACTCCCCCTTTTCTGCTCTACACTCCATGGCTTTCCAGCACTGCCAGAGCGCACACAGAGTGGTGGACCAGCAACTTTGCTGGCAATGTTTATTTTCAAAAGACAAATATTGTGCCAGCGTTAACTTCAATTAGGAGACTTATTTGACAATCTGACTACTCCATCTGATGCCTCAAGGGCAAATTTCAGCACTTTATGAAAGATGTTGGCCAAAGAGTGATCTATATGAATAAAATATAGGGGAGGAAAGTTTTAATGAACATTTGAAAACAAAACTATCAAGAATTAATTGCAAATATTTACATGCAAATACAGGATTTGTTTTATATCTGCAAAGGCTGGCGCACTCAGAAAGAAAGCTGCCACTCTGTTCTGTACCTCACCCTGCTGTGCCTCCATATTACAAGTGTCTCAGGCGGGGTATAATCAATACCATAGGAGGTACAATGTGTAGCCACCATGGGGGGGCAATCCTGCAGCCCTACGGCAAGGCATTCAGCCTGCCGGGTGCCACGCAGTGGGGGGCTTCACGTCACCACATCTTCATGGGTTTGCTCTAGGCTTGACCATTCTTGTTCACCTTTATTTATCTGATAAACTTAGTTTTTATTGCATTTCATTGCTTAATGGTGCTTTATTTGCAAAACATTTCCAGAGCGTGTAAAGTGTTCCTGCGTTGTTCTGTGAAAAGCTGCTTCCATTGGAGAGAAACTCTCCTGCTGCAAAGAGCCTGCTGCACAAGGCCTTGCACCACTTGGGAGCTCAAATGGAGCTGCATTTGACCCTCTTACAGCTCTTGTTCAGATAAAGCTCCAGATGACTTCAGTGGGAGGTTTGTCTGAGCAGAGATTGTGCTATCTGCTCCTCACTGTTGTTACAAGGTCGCTAGGAAAAATATAGTGTCAGATCGCAGGGAAATGCTTTCAAAACTGCTTCTACAGTCCCATTCAGGCACTAACTGCCTGAGTTCTCTGGCAGGGGTGTCCCTGATCTTCTGGAAACCAGAAGTTGCTCTTTGACCCAACCGAGGTGTCCTAGCTAGGGCAAAACCACAAAAAGAGGACGGGTTCTCAAGTCAAATTTGCAGTCCTGCAGCTGAAAGAGTGATATGTTCCACACAGTCCTACAGATGGCACAAAGGGAAACCTGCATGGGAAGCTGGTTGTGTCTGCCTGCACCCTCTCATCTCGTACCCCTTTGAAAGGTGTGTTCAGGTCATGTGTTGAGGCTTCCTGACATTGCTGGCACAAGGTTCTCTCTCTCCCAAAATCCATAGGTGCAGATGACACAGGCAGGAGCGCTGGATCGTTTACACCAAGAGAATCGCCCCCAACAGTACACAGATAAAACAGAGATAAAGGTGACTTTGTATCACCACTCTGGGTGAAATTTCGGGTTTTTTTTCCCTCTCTCTCACAGTGTCTGATGTGCCGCTGCTGAAAAGGTTTCTATTTTGATGAGGCCACAAGAGCTTGAATACTTTTTTGAACCAGTTTGGTAATAATTGCAAGCTGGGAATTATTCTCACGAGAGATCAGACCTGTGTAAATTATTCAAAAGAGACATAACCTTGCTGTGTAAGTCTTAATTATGATCTCCAGCACTTTATAGTAAAGACACGTTACCCTATAGTTCCTTTAAGGTCACATAAATACCCTAGGCCTGGTCATTAGATGGTGGGACCCCGTACATTGGTTCTCAGAAACTTTCTGTCTACTTTTGACTCTATTCATCTGCCCTTATTTCACAGACAAGCACACAAGCAATATTTTCTACAGACTTTAATTCAAAGGTCTCTCAAACTACAGCAGCTGTGAATGTTCGGTTGGAATGACTTTCTGGAGGAAAAATATGCCTTTTATAAAATCAGGATTTCTTTTATGGGAAAATTTCAATTTTGCCAGAAATTTCAGATTTCTCTGTTAGGAAAAATCAGACTGATGGCTCGGTGGCTGCTTGGCTGGAAGGCCCCTGTCGATTTTGTTGTCGTCTGCAGGGAGAGAGCAAAATTGACAATAGTCTTCCAGGCAGGCAGCTGGGGAGATGCAGCAGGTCTGGAAGAGGGAGGAGGGGAGGTTGAGTGCCCTGGCGCTCTGCCGGCCCTGCAGCCCAGCTGCCTCCCCAGCAGCCAGGCTAGGGGGAAGGCAAGGAGGAGGAGAAGGAGGAGGAGGAGGAGGAGGAGGAGGAGGAGGAGAAGCAGGCGTGGGGTGGCCAGCCTGCAGCAGTCTGCCAATGAGGCTTCTGCCGCTCTCCCTTTTCAGAAGGCAGCTGGCAAGCCCCAAGAAATTCCAGTTTACTTCCCCTGAAAGATATTTTTTTTTGTTTTGTTTTATTCTGGAAATCATTTTCCAGAGGGAAAAAAAAATCAAACAAAAACAAAATTAAAAAATTCCACAATTTGAGGGGAAAAAAGAGAGGGATAATTTCAAAATAACCTTTTTTTTCAAGGTAAGGAATTTCTGTGATTCAGCTAGTTCTACCTTATGCCTGGGTATACACCTACACTTCTAGGGAAAAAAATAATCTACTAAATTTTTCCATAATCCATACATAGTTAAAAAGTACAGTGCAGGAAATAAATGCACCTGTGTGGAGAAGGCTAGAAAAAGAACATTAGCCACACTTAAGAGGTAGACAATGAGGGTAAATGTCTCCTTTTGCACCTCAAAGTAGCTGGTGAGAGTGGTGATACCACTTCGAGCAGCAGCACTGCTTTACAGACAAAGTCAAGCCCCAAAGTCCCCACTAACTCTGTGCCTTTGCCCACAGTTAAGCAAAAACAGAAGAAACAAAATTTTTTTAATCAAATCATGTAAAACTAAAAAGTAAGTGTCACTGGATTGACAAGCTTCAGTCTGGTGCAATTTAAAATGTCTGACTAATAAATCCTAAAATTTTAGGACTTTTATGGAATTGGTCATAGACCTTTAAGTGCAATGCAGTGAGTGTATCTTGCTATAACATAGCTCATAAACTGGAAGCTGAGCTCATTGTAGGCTGTTCCGCAGGCTGTGAAGTCTCTTCCATTGTGTGTTTGTGTGTATTCCTCAACCTTTCTGAGTGTGTCTAAGTTACCTTGTTTAATCCACACAGACAAACAGCAGTAGAAGCTGTAGCTATAATGACAGGAGGAAAACATACATTCAGTTCCTGACTCTAAGAAGTATTTAGCCCCAGTAATGAGTTCTGGAGGGCGTCCTTTGAGATTTCACACACAAACACGTACAAAAGCGCTCTCGTTGTTGCAGGACTCATTATTCTGATGATTCTAAGCAGATTTTGGTAAAAGAGAAAGAGCAAGAGTCATGAAATCTCGGAATAATTACATTCAGTAAATCAAACAGATAAAATATTTCAAAAAGCACATTGAAAAAAAAAAATTACATTCTGTTCCTCTACATTCCAATAATCCATCTCTGCTTATCCTGTAGATACTGTGCAGTGCATGATACCAGTATTGATGAAACACCAAAGCATAACAGCATCAGCACAGAGCAACATCAGCAGAGCAGAAGATCAAATACGACTTTAATTGTCAGCTCTCTATTATTATTTTATAGTGTAGGCTTTTCAGATAATTTATTAATACTAACAAAGATGAGTGATTTGGAGGCTACATTTTTTTTTTTATTTCTTAGGAGTTATTTTATTTGATAATGACATTAAATATTAGAAACTATAACAGCTGGTGTGTTTATCCTTACTTGAGTGTATTAACCTCTTTAGCCCTTTTTTCCAGAAGAAGGATTCAGCATTACAGATTTGACTGTCAGCTGCAGTGCCTGGCGGCCCATTGGATTGGCACTCTGACAGAATCGAAAGTCCAGTGCTGCAAGTAAACATGGATGACATTGCAGATAGATAGAACTGGCTGACTTGAGGCACCTGCAGCTGTTTGCACCAGAATAAAAGCAAAGGTTGTGGTCACTGGAGTGGAAAAACACTGAATTCACCTCTAGTTATTTTGCCTGGGAATTTTTCAACCCCCTCTCTTTTTTTTTTTTTTTCTTCCTGGTTGTACATTTTGGAACCTTTCCACTAAAAGCACATTAGGCTGAAATACCTAAGTGAAAAAAATCCACCCGACACCAGAGGGTTTTATAACCTATTTCTCTTCATTTTGGGGGGTTTGTTTTGTTTTGTTTTTTTTCTTAAATTCAATGAACAGTTTCCCGCTAGTTACTGCCTGGTAACAACTAGTGCTTTACTTGTGCGAATACTGAGAAAGGTGCTGACACTAAATAGCCAGAAACAATTCTCAATAGATGATTTTTCAAATGTTGAACAGACAGAAACATTTCTTAGCAGCTGATTTAAGTTGTTTTTTTTTTAAACATGGCATTCACAAGGACTGCCAGAAGTGACAGAACAGCAGCCACCCAAACCTTTTTGTCATGTAAAAACATGCTTGATCTCTTGAGCACTCCAGGACAGGTCCCCAAAGTCCTTGGAAATGAGGAAGAGAACGCTGGAACTTAGTAGCTGTTCTCACTGGTATGCTGCGATCGACCAGCACAGCAAACTCATAGCTAGAATATTCATTTCTGTAGCATGGAAGGTGCCAGCATGCTTTACAAACAACATTTAATTGCCATAATCCTCAGTAAAGGTATTATATCTAGTTTACCAGTAGATAAACTGATGCATGAAGAGCTTAGGGGACTTGCCCAAGGTCACCCTCTGAGTCAGTGGTGAGCCAGTGACAAAGACATGACTCCAGACGGCCAGCACAAATGGCGAGGTGATGCCATGCCTGCCTTGCCCCCGCGGCATAGCCTCCCTCTCCAGAGCGAAGATCAGCAGCTGGACCGGCAAACAAACAGCAGAGGGGAGGGTAGATAGGTATGACAGACGTGAGGTGTTTGATGGCTGGGCTTTTCCCCTATGCCACCTGCATCCCTTTATAACATCAGATCATTTACATTTTTAAAGAAAGTGTATTCTTTTCATCATGGGCCACTGGTGAGCCTAACACTATCTTTTGTGTGGCACTCCCGCTAACAGAGGTGGCGGAGTATCAATCACAGCTTTCCCTGGGGTCATACCTTACTATGCTGGCTCTTGATCAGAAAGAAACAGATGGTTATTTACAAACAAAATAATCAAGACCTCAAGAAGGTTGGTTTGTTTTGTTTTTTTTTTCCCCAAATCCTCCTACAGATGAGGCCAAAATAAGGTAAAGTTGCCCGTGTGCCCTTCTGCCAGCTTTCAAGGACACTGACTGTCCTACCAGCACCGTGTTATCAGTTACATTTCCCAAAGAAATGTGTACCACCTGACAGGGTAGAGTTTCCTTAGATTATTCAGTGGCTTTCACAAGAATACAGCACTTAAACCACAACGTGACTTACTCCTAGAATATTGTGCAGGAATATTGTTATCTGCAGTACACTACATGTTTGTGATCAGTTCTTTACAAGCAATGCACAGACTGCCTTTGAATCTTTTTCAGTAGCCATGGTCACCCTCCTCCTTTATTTAGTGTTAAGTGTTATTCATTTAGCAGTAAAAATGAACAAAAGAGAAGAAAGCAGGTGTTCTAAGTTTACTTTACAGCCAGCTGTCAGGAAGACACACTTTACTTATTTATTTATTTTGCAGCACATAAAGGGAACTTATTGAAAGTGTTTGGGAAAAAAAATATGAAGCATAGGTTCAATCAGTCTTTTTTGTAATCAATAAGGTCACTGAAGCAGAAAAAACTATAATGAGTTGTCACAGAATCTGAATTCCCATTTGCTTCCTTTTGTATGTATTCAGGCAGAAAATCATCGTGGAAAGTGAAAGTTGGGAAGCAAGGCCTGGCTATGACTCCTGGGTTGGGTTTGTTTTGAACTTACCAGGTAGAATTTGACCAACTGCTTGCACTAACTTCTAGTATGGGCAGGATAACTTAGTCTCAGAGGTGCGATTTCCTTGCATTTCAGATGGATAAACCTCCCTGATAAACTACAGCTGATCTTGCTTTCAGACACAATGCTCAGCCACAATTCTGCATCTCTCTGGGTTGACTGCAAATTTCTTCTCCCTCTCAGTATTTATAATTTTCAGCCGAGGGTCTAAGTATCCCCAGCTCAAACGTAAAGAAGAGTAGAGCCCAGTAGATAGACTAAAGATGTAATTCCAAAGACATCTGAAGGAGATTCGACCATAAAGCCCAAGGACCTTCAGGTTCCCCGCTCCTTTCGAGCAAGTTGTGAGAGTTTTTTGCTAAAGCGTGGGAAAAAAGGAGGCAGGGGGTGTTGGACCATCTACCACAGTATAAGAACCTCTGTTTTGCAGAGTTGTAAGTCCCACAGCTATATCAAATTTCAGCTGATTTATACTTACACCTGAGAATCAGGAGCTTCCGACTAATTGTTGTGTGGCCTGTAGGTTTTGCTATTGTAGGTGGGGATGGGAACCTGCTAGCAGTCATACGAACAGTGAAATTCCTGACCCATGATCCCCCGGGACCTACATCTCAAAAATTTGTTGAAGGATGTACATCAACATTTTTAGCAACAAAATCCTCTCCTCTCTTCCATCAAAAATGTTATTGAGAATACATGAATTTAAGGCACACACTAGTTAAAATTGTTTTAATCTCTCAAATAGCTTTCATTTGGGATTGGCGAATGTGATATCATTTGTTCAGCTTGCTCTCAGATTATTTTGCCATTTATTTTCCATGTGCTCTTTCTTATTTATGTGCCTGAATGACCCTGTTGCTTCTCAGAATGCTCATTTTCCCCCTGATTGTTCATCTTCTTAAAATTTTTCCAGGTGTATTCAAAGGCTATGAATTTTGTCTGAAATGTCATGGTTTTTCACAAGTTTCTAGCTCTGTGATTCTCCAGTCCCATTGAGAAACTGCTGGACAACTATTATTTTTAAGAGTGTATTTATATTATATAGAGAGGATGTCAGCTTATGGTAGATACATCTTGGAAAGATAGGCATAAACATGGCCCACATAAAAGAATAAGAAATTAAGGTGTCCAAATAAGATTTCTCTGCCAGCCAACATGGTAGCTTTTAAAATATATGCTCCTTATAATTTTCAATTTAAAACTAAAAACATTTAACTGGTGACTTTGTAGATATTTAAAGAAAAAACATTAAAAAATCCACAGTAGGTAATTTTCATGAAGCATAAAAACCAATTGGTCACCCAAGGCAATGTAAATGAAAACTTTGTGTCCCACTCTAGACATTGTTCGACCTCTCTCTTTGAATGCTTCTGAAGTGTATTATCTCTGTCATCACATTGTCCTTTAAATCAAACTGAAGAATATTCTTTCTCTGAAGGGCTCTAATCCTTCCTTGTTCCTCTTCTTGGTTGCCATTTTTGTCTTCTTTTTTTTAAATTTTTTTTTTTATTATTCATACAGTCATAGAATTGAGACAGGAAAATACAGCAGTTCACCAAAATCACATAAATTTTAATGGCTTTCCTGTCCACTTAACCTCACATCAACAGTGTGATTTTGCTAGCCTGAACCATGAACCTGAACCAGGGTGTGGAGGCCAAGAGCAGGGTGGATCTGGCCCTGCTCCAGCATCTGTTGCACAAAGGAATCCATGCAATATTTTGTGGGTTATTTTTGAAGATATTGATTGCCTTTTCCAAGACACTAGTGCCTTAATTATACGGAAGCTGGCAATAGATTTGGTAACCAGTCAGCACCCACCTCCAACAAGATTAACACACAGATAGCACAGGCAGTGAACGTTACTCAAAGTCGATCTACTCTAACTGTCTGTATTTCTTCAGCATACCCTAGATTTTGATATGGCCTTAGTTTCCAGGATATGTAGGCACCTCAAAGTCCTTTTAATCTGTTTGTACTGCAGGGTAAGGAATTATAATTATTGTTAGCAGGAAGGAAACTTAGAAATGGCAAAAAACTTCAGGAAAAAAAAGAAATTTAAGAAATCCTAGCATCACAAGACAAAGAGGCATGTATCTTTAGTACAGCAAGGACAAAAGCAATCATCATCTCCGACCCCTTGTGCAACGCAGGCCAGTTAACTTCCCCAAATCAGTGAGCTTTAAGTAAAGCAAATCTTTTAGAAAAACATTCAATCTTGATTTTAAAATTTCCACTGGTGTAGAAAGTGCCACAACCCTTGGTAATTTGCTCTAAAGGTTAATTACACTCCCTGAGAAAAATACGCACCTGAGTTTTAATCTGAATTTGTCCCTATAAAACTTTCAACCTTCAGAGCCTGTTATTTAACAGACTGAAGAGACTTCATTTTAAAAAATTACATTCCCCATGGAGTCAATTAGTGCGGGATTATCTCATTTAACTTTAACCACGCAAAAATGAACCATCTTGTCTCACCCAGTGTTTGGAGATCATTCTGTAATCAACTGAGAGAAACGGACACTACCAGAAGGCAATTCATTGCAGCTAGCTCCGTAAGGGATTAGTTGCCCACTGGAGATATCTAACTTCTGTACTGACTGAATACGGGTGACAAAGCAGTGAGCCTAGATGATATTATTATCTTTTAGACAGGGAAAGTTGAGCAAAATAAATCCCATCATTTTGGACTGTTACCAGCTCACTTCATTTGCCCTCTCTTTCCTGGGGGAAATGTTGAATTCATTGAGTTCTTCACCATAAATCACCTCTTCTAGTTCCATGCATGCTCTTACTGGTCTTCTTCCAGTGCTTCTCAGCTTATCAACATCCCTTTTGAACTGGTATTCAAAATAGGATGCTTTGCTCACAAAAGGCTGACAATATTAGTAGGAATATAAACCTATCCTGCTCAGGACCTGACATTCCCAGCTGCACATTCAATGGTGCCTAAAATGGCACCACACTGCACTGGAAGTTCTATTTTGTTATTATCCACCTGTAATGAGTTCTAAGTCTTTTTAAAAGTAATACTTACTACAGGAAAGGCTCTGTAAGATCAAATTTTGTTATTTCTAGACAGAAAAAAATAGAGTCTGTCCAAAACAATTAGCTTGTTTCTTATCAACAACACATTCACATTATTATTGTCTAGTCTCCTAGTATTACTGTTGTCTGTAAGTATAATCCATAGCAACTGCTTTTTTTTTTTTTTTTTTTTTTTTTCTTTCAGGACATGATTACAAATGCTAAACAACCTTGGATCCAGAATCATTCTCTGCAAAAGCATCTGCTCGATAAATTTTCCCCATTTACAATTATATATTGAGATGGATCAATTAGATACTTTTTAATCCATTTGATATTTGCTGTAATGATCTCATTCAATCATAGAATGGTTTGAGTTGGAAAGGACCTTAGAGATCATCTAGTTCCAAAATCCCTGTTATGAGCAGAGATACTATCCACTAGCCCAGGTTGCTCAAAGCCTCAGCCAGTCTGGCCTTGAACACTTCCAGAGATGGGACATCCACAGTCTCGTTGGGCAACCTCTTCCAGAGACTCACTGCATTCACAGTAGACAACTACTTCCTCACACCTAATCTAAATCCATTCTCTTTAAGTTTAAAGACATTAGCTCTTGTCCTATCTATTTTTATTATTATTTTGTAGCATTCTCCTTTCTTAATCAAAATGTCAGGTGGTACCTTACAGAAATCTAAGTACATCACATCGGTGCTTTTACCTTTCTCAACCAAGCTTGTAATCTCATAAAAACGATATCAAGCCAGTTTGACAAGATCTATTTTCCATAAACCCATGTTGAAAGGCATTAATTATATTACCTTCCTTTAATTCCTTGTTAATCAAGTCTCATATCAGCTGTTCCAGTATTTTGCCTAGGATCAATGTCAGGTTGACAGGTCTATAATTACTCAAGTCATCTCGTTTAACCTTTTTAAATGTTGGCTCTATATAAGCTTTCTTCTAGCCTTCTGGAACCTCCCAAGGGCACCAAGATTTGTTGAAAATCATCATTAATGGTTCAGAGGGCTCCTTTCCTAGATCTTTTCAAATCCTTTTTTAGCTTCTGCAGCCTCTCTTATGACCATGAGCCATTATTGTTGTGAAAAGGTCTGAAAGCTCCACTGGATGCTTATTGCAACTTCCAGTACCCTAATACCTTTGGAAGTCTGGCTGGCACTAAGCTGCTTAAAGAAAGGAGAACAGAGAAACATGAACTCATTTTTCCCACTATCTGCCCCTGGTCACTTTCTTCACAGGAGACCATACAAATTCATGCGAACACTTGCCACATAACCCTGCCTTGAGTAAAGCCATCATATGACCCCTCACTCCCAAAGAGTGTCACAAATTTCTTCCAAGAAGCATGCCTAATACTGCAGCACAAGCCTGGTCTTACACTTTGTAGCATCCAAACTGCTGATGTTCTGGACCTTTTGCCCTCTGAAGGCACAGGATTCCCTCTATACGCATCATGGCACAGCCAGGCCTGATGTAGGCTACAGATGTACCCCAGCAATATGACTAGATAAATTATGCTTGTAAATAAAAAACTTTAATAATTTCTATGTGAAAGAAAAGACACTGGCTTATGTACATATAAAATCCCGTGCAAGAGAACAGCAAATATCAAGAAATTAAAATATTTCACCTGGGCCGATACTTTTAATACTGAAATATTTTTATGATATGTTTCCAAAACACTGCAACTACACTGCAACATTATCAGTAGTGGCTATTGCATTATTCTGATAAAAGAGCTGGTACTTTGGTGTGATTCACAAAAAATTACTATAGCAGAAGTTCACCCCATTGTAATTTTTAAATGTCCTGGCTCAAGTCCAGTTTTTCTACTAATGATTTGTTTTGTGGATACCCAGGCAGGTCATCATCTGACAGACTGAAGAGCAAGTATTTCTGTGCTCCTGTTCCCTGTGAACTAGGAGCCTCTGCATGGCTGGCAGAAGGGGTGATTTTAATTCTAAGTGTGCACGCCTAATTTAACTTTGCTGGTAATTTAGCTAAGTTGTGCACTGAGATTTTTTGTGAACAAGTAATAAAATGCATGGACAATTTTCCACATAAACATTTTCTGAGTTACTTGCATACTATCTGAATTCTCTCTGTATTCATTCTAACAGATGAAGCCCCCAAAGTTTTTGTTTCTGTTGGTTTTGGTATTTTGTTCAGGTATCCTTGAGATTAGTTAATGAATTAATTATTTTCTAAATTGCCCTGTGCCAATACAGCTTGTAGTCAGGAAGCATGAAGGTAAGGTAGTTTGAAAAGCTGACTGAAATAAGCAAAAGCAGTTCAGATGTGTTTGTGAACACAAGCATATACTTATCTCTCTCTATGTATATATGTGTGTGTCTATGTGTAGAGTATGTCAGTTGCTAGAAGTATTATTTGGATGGTGATAAAGAAAATAACTCGAAATTTAGAAGAGTAGAAATACCATAAATATTTAAAAATCTTTAAACAGATGAATGTTTTAAAAATAAATCTTAACAGGTGGAACATATTTTTTTAACCACAAAAGTTGTGTTAAGTGAGAGAGAATTACAATAAAGTATTGTACTGTTAAAGAAAAAAAATAAAGAAGAGGTATTTTCTTAGCTAGTGTCATTCAGCTGGTTGCCTCACCGGAAAAGATGCAGCAGAAAGAATCATTACCAAGAATGCAAACAAAAGTGTTTTCGTGCGTGGGCCTTCTTCCTTCTGTACTGCAGGTTAGTTCACAAGAAACTGAGCCAAAGTGAGTGATGGATAGTGTACACGGGCTAAGATTGAGACTCTTAAATAAACTAATGAAGTAAAATTAAAACTGGAAGCCTAAATGTTTTATGTATCATATATTTAACTTATGGAACAGTCACTATTGGAGGGTGTTATTGAGAACAATAACCAAGGAGATGGCTATAAAGGCAATAATGGGACTAATAATGACATGACCTGAATTACCACCAGCAGTTACAAAAGACTATGCAAAAACCTAAATACTATAAATTAGGGAATTCTTCTTGGTGTCCATATTTGGCAGTTTACCTTTTTTCCAGAGCTGTTTTTACCATCACTGGAGGCAAAATATCTCACCAGATAAACTATGGACTCATCGAAATTATTTCCACCTAGTACCACATTGCTAAAAGTATACAGTTACTTCACACACAGCTGTTGGCCAAACCAAAGCGAGGCAGTAATAATGCTCCCTTAATTGAAACAGCATTGTTAATACCATTGGAGCAATCAGTTCCAGGCAAGCAGCTCTACAAAGGCTCTGCTTCTTCCTCACACAGGTCTTGGCTTCTGTCTTCCTGCACCCCGTCTTTGAAACCTAATAGATAAACTGAAAGTTAGTGAGAAAAGTTTTTTTTCCAAGGAGAGTAGGTCACTTCCATGATTTCCAGTTAACAGTTAGTACCTTGTGACACACCAACAAACTTTTCCCACAAATGCTTCAGAACAATGAGATAAGTCAAACTAAACTGCATTTGTGTAATTTTGTGTTTGTTTTTTTTTAATAAGTTTAATGGGGTCATGGGAAGAGTAGCCCAGGGAAATGAAGTTTTCCTCAGCTCCACAAACACACTACATGGACTGCTGCCAAAAGGAGCTGCTCTGTGTGGGCCCATATACATCCCCAGTGCAGTGGGGAGAGCAGGAACTGACAGATCACCACTATGGACCAAATCATCTATGTCCTACCCAACAGGGGAATTCGCAGCATAGATCTACGACTGAGTCGGAAAAGTAACTCCCACAAGGAGCTATGCAGAGCATCCTCTCACAGAGTATGGCTACAGGCACCCATCAGGACACCACACATCCCACCCTGAGACACCAGCAGAAGGAGCTGGGTGAACCACAGTAGCCTTGTTGGGAATTTCCAAAACATAAGTGCTGGGGAAATTCAGTAAGACATGGGAGTCTCCACAAAGCACTTCCTACCTCCAAATTCCCACCTCTCTGCAGGTTGTATATTCCTCCTCCCAAAGCAAAAAAAAGGATATAAGTTGATTTCGAGTTTCCTCCTCTGCTATTTCCTTCTGTCCTTCAGGCTGGCACTGCTCAGCCTCCACATTCAAGCACTACACGTTTCCCCTAGAGCACATTTAAGGAGCACAGACATGATCATTTAAGAGCACATTTTTACTTATCTATCCTTAAGAACACAAAATAGACCCAGAAAAAAAAAGACGGTGTCTGTATGCTCATTAAAACGCTTTCAGCCCAGGGCAAGGATTTGATCAAAAGGATTCCTGCCAATGGAAGGGCATGCTGGAGCCATTGTAAGAAGTTGTGTGCAAGCATTTGCCTTCCTTTCCTTTTCTTTCTTGTGCCCTGTCCCTTCCACTGCCACCTCCAATCTCTTTTCTTCCAGCTGAGGGAACAGAAGAGATTTTACTTCCTTGATGACAATTGTGTCCTTTGAGCAGCCAAAGCAAAAGGCACTTTGAGTTCAAATGAGACTGTGACTTAAACCAATATTAGCCAAGACCAACACATGTTTATTGTAATGTAAGTAACCTTCATTCTGATCAGCAGGTTTTCCTCACCCCACTGCAGTTTTACTCATTGCCTCTTTCATTCTTCCAAAATGAATAAATGAAATAGCTGCACATTTTTATTCACAGCAGAGGGTTTCAGAACTTCAAATCAGAGAGGCGTTTTGATTTTAGAAATAAACTCCAGAGGAAACAGTTTCAACCAGAACTTTCATATATTTTTTTACCAGCTTAAGGTAACATCAAAACTCACCTTTCCAAAAAAATGAAACCTCACAGCATTCTTTTAATCCAAATTAAATAAAGTGTCATCCCTATGTCCTCTTCCTTCATATTTAGAGGGAAAGAAAACTATCCTGCCCATACTTTAATGGTTTTGTCTGCAAATCCTAAATGCTCCGCTGCTGCAAATTTCAAATGATCTTATACAGCCAAAGTCTCTTTGGTGTCAGCAGCTGCCCAGGTAGCAACACAACCACGAGAACGCTGCTGATCAGAACAATGAATGCCTGATCTACAGATGTCATATCAAGGTAGAAATCTTGATGAGCATTGTAGTGACATTACAAAGTGGATTACACATGCTGTATCTGGGTCAGAGAAGGAGTTATTTCAGTAAGGTCAACAAAGTACTTCTGACCAAACTTCTTTTTCTAAATTTCAAGAGATATACTTTTGTTTGTTAGCTCATGTTGCATCTAATGACAATATTCTCTTTGTACTCCTGTATCACGTTGCAAGCAAAGTTAAAAGGAAGACAAAATACTCCTGTGCCTGGAGTTATGCAGAATTTCAGAGATGGCTTCCATCTCCCTGCTCTACTTTCCTTCCTGAGCAGGGGCCCAGCTGCTGACATTCGGGCTCTCATTTAAGTGTTTAACATCATTTCAGATAAGTTTTTCAGCTACATGCTCAGAGTGTCTGGCCCTCAGTTTTTCCATGACTTCATTCTCACCCAGTGAGAGGATACAATTAGGACAATCTTGTTTTTCAGGTGTGTTGGGTATCAAGGAAACAAATAGAACAAAGTTATAAGATCCTCAGCTACTTCGTCCCAGAGGTAGTGCAAGTACTGAAGCACTTCATTCTACATGTGTGGGTCTCTACGTGGCAAAGATGCTACTGTACAGCACAAAATATGCCTCATCTGAACGATCTTTCCCAGAAGTGGACAACAGGCCAAAGCCTACAAGACATTATCTGCATGGCAGACTGAAAGATTAAGTTGCCCTATCCAGAGAGTGCAGCATATCAAAGATGTTGGCTTATAGTACTGCAGATGAGCATTAGAGATACCCGTGAGAGTTGTTCTGGGTTTTTTTTTGGCTGTACCAACTTCTTTTCTAGTCTTAATTTTGAAAAATTTTTGAAGTTTTAATTTTTTTTTACAAAATCTAATGCAACCAAATGTAATTCTTGACAAATGATATTTTGTGTTTCCAAATACAATATGCTCCTTGAGACACTGAGAGTCACAAATGAAAGCAGAAAATCTGCCTATCCCTGTCAGGTGTGATGGGGCTCCCAACACCAGTAGTGATGCAGTGTTCACCATGCACCCCAAGTCTTGGCTCCCCTGCCCTCCTGCAGAAGGGAGCCTGGATCTTGTGCCTAACCACTGGCATGGCTTGGGCAAGATGAGCTTTGCATGCTACAGACATTGCAACAAAGTCACCAGAGCACAATAGTCTTGTGTTGGAAAGAGATACTCCACAAGGCATGCTTGAACTCCCTTAGTCCTTACCCAAACTGGAAGTTAGAGATGTAATTTAGCGATGCAGTAGGAATTGTACTGCATAATCCAGTGGCTCTCCTTCCACCATTTAGGGCTTTAAAACCTATTTCCAGTTTCAAATACGGGGAGAAAGCTACTTTCATGCTGAAATATTACTTACAGTTATCTCAGGTATACCTATTTTCACACAGATCCTCCACAGTGTAACAGCCAGCCTGAAACAGCAGAGGCAGATCTTAAACTGAAGCACTGACGTCAGCTCTCAGTATCTTAAAATGAAAAATAGATATGCATGGATATATATAAAAAAATATTGAGAAAAAGCATTTCACTTATCCAAACTAATTATCAACCTCATACAATTGTGTTACTTCTTTTTTTTTTTTTTTAAGGAAAAAAATAATTTAGAGAGCTACTTCTACTCACTTGCAACACTGGGAATCCTACCACCACAAACCTGTGCATTTCCATAAAAGTCAAAAATTGAAACCAGATCTGGAACTGAGAGCTGTAATTACCAAGACTAACCTTTCCTGACAGAGAAATGCAGAAGGAAAAATAAATAAACAAAAAACCCATCAAGTTAAGAAAGACTGCTCAAGATCTTAAATAACTGAAAGCAAGAAAAGTTTTTCATTTTTTTTTTCTAGTTGCTATCCTACATATCAAAGCCTGTGATGCCCTGTGGTGGTAGGTAGAAGCCTATGCTATATATTTGTCTCCATCATGACAGTATACTTTATTCCAGAGCAGTGACACATGTATCAGATACATCCAGCTCACAAGGGTATGATCCACCAACCAATGAGCTCAACAAAGATTACACCATTGACTTCTATAGGCATTCCGCCAAGCCAATACTCTCCTGGTCCTGCATTATTTTCTTTAATGGACAATTTTGAGCTCACATATGTGTTTTAAAAGATTGCTGGTTTATTTGATTCATTTGCATTTATTGCAGTGTATGGTTCATATTCTATCTTTGGTTCATATTCTAGCAATGTGTCATTATCCAAAGTTTAAGTTTGATGTAAATAATCGACCTATTTAAGGTGGGAACTAAAGCCATCACCCTCCATATATTTTAATAAAGCTTTACCATGTAGATAGATAACGTGCAGAATTTGTTTCCATTAGAAAGATAAGCTTTCTTCAAAGCAGTTCACTGTTTAAGGCTTTAAATTTTGCCAGCACTTGCACAAGGTTGCAGCAAACCTTGACTTATTTACAGAGAGATGTTGAGTGGAGATAAAACCACTTAATAATCCACCAGTTCTTGCTAAATACATTTTCCTTCCATGCCCTCTCTGAAAGCAGGTAGGATAGCACTCTTCTTTGACATATTCTTGAATTACTTGGATATTCTTTTATTTTCTTGAAAGCTCCTTTATAGAAGAGTTCAATTAGTGGGGCTTATGTTTTTTCTGAACAAAATAATCCTGAAAGTGTTCGGGGTTAAAAATAACATAAACAAAGCTCTTCGGCATTTATTAATTATACAGTAACAACAGAAAATGAAACAATAATAATATAAACAAAAGGTTTTTTAGCTTTGGTTTGGTGCCTCATTGAAGAACAGTGGCCTCCTTCAAGAACAGGTGGCCTCTGCCACAGAAACCATCAACTTCCAATTTTTTGAACATCATATTTGCAACAACAACAGCAAACAACTCCCCAAATGCCCCAAACATTGAGGAAAACCTTTCCCATCAACAGAGACACCTGACCTCGGCTTGCCTGAGTGCATTTCCACTTCTTTCCATGTTTTCTTCACAAGGACTCTGCTTGAGTAGATATCCACTTGCTGTAAGGGCTGACTTAGTAAAACTGGTATGTTGCTGTAGGAATCCTGACATATTTATTGGAATTTCCCCTTCCTTTGTGTTCAGTTGTTCCTTGAATGGGTTAAGGTTGATTTTGTTGTGTTAAAAAAAAAAAAAAGTCCAATGTTCATTTATTTTTATCATTGCTTTTGGTGCAGTTCTCAGGAAGCCCTTCAGTATCTCTCTCTGCTCTCCTTAGAAGTATGCAACTCAAAATTGTCTTTTGAGCCCCATTGCAGGCCCTTGAAAGTCAAAGGAAAGCCTCCTTTTGCCTCTGTTGAGCTCTTGTTCCAGCTCCCACTGCCTCCTGCCCAGTCCCAGTTCCACATTACTGTCTCTATCAAGACATATTCATTGTACTATTTCTGACATGCCACATTTTCATCATAAATATCTGTCACTCTTCCCCTGGACGGTGTCCCTGTACTGAGGACAATGGTGCTGCTCAGGTGCTGCTCAGGAAGCAAGAAAGGAGTCTCTCCTCCTCTATTTCTTCATCTCCTCTCTCCCTTTAGCATTAGTGGTGGTAACACCCTACACAGATACCTGGGACATGAAATGGTGAGATTGGCTACCCCAGCCCTCCAGAAGGACTAGAAGTTAAGAGAGAGTTTTGAGGTGGTGTAATTTCAGGACTCCAAGCCTGAATAAGGTGTGTATTCCCCTTCTGTGGCTGAGAGTGAGCAAAGCAGGTGAATCACAGCCCCAAACCAGAAGGATTTTGTACCTCTTTATCATCACCACCCCCCCCCCCCCACCCCCCCCCCATTACTGCCTTGAACATTTTCCTAGGGAAAAGTATCTTTCTTGCCACATGAAGTGGATTTAGACAAGCCCTTTTTTCCCCCTACAAGCTGTTGGCAGTGAAAGGAAAACAACAGGGTCTGTTTGCAGACATGGTATGAGAAAAACCCTCTCCCGCCCCTCCCACAGGCTACACACACACACATACACACACACGTGCCACACAGGAAACAACAAACACAAGGTTAGTCATTTCCTCCACGGTGCCAGCTGCTGAGGGTTTGCACAAGAAGAACCCTTGGACTTTTATTTCTTAAAATGCCTCTTGCCCCAAATCTTTCAGCAAACAGATGGTGAACTGGTGCCTGCAAGGCCATTTGAGTGTGGTTTCCTGGTGTGCCCTGCCACCTTCCACACCACCGTCACCTCTCATGCTCGCATCTCTCACCCCACCAACATACAACACACCGACCAGCTGATAGGCACTGTATTTTTGAAGCCTTCTGCCTCTACTGTAGTTGTGTGGATCCAGGGCAGAAGCTTAGGTTTTACTGCTTCTTTTGTGATTAATACTTAGGTGATGGTGGTATCTAAAAGTTTCAGTTATGGATCAGAGCCCATGTGACACTGTAGGGCTAAGTGACAAAGGAGGCAGCCTTTGCCCCCAGAAAACAGACAGTCAACAAGTCAGGGAATAATTCATGAGTGAAAAAGGAAAACAAGTGGGATGAGACAATAACAAAGAGAACAGATTTAGCAAATCAACCTTGCAAATAAGATTGTTATTTTCATATGATCCTTTCTTCTGAAGTGGAAGCATCATGACCATTACACTTTTCACTGCTCTCAAGCACTTTGTCTTGTCTCTCATTTGAGATCATCATCATGTTTGAAGCTGGCCAGGTGGAACACCCAGGTGGAATATCTGCCCCAGGCAGGTGGGAGGATGGCAACATGTCCTGTTCCTGTGCCCATGCCCAAGCCTCTTCCTGGTGTTTCCGTGCAGCATTTCCTCAATGTGAAGTGGAAAGAGCCAAGATGGAGACCCCACAAGATAGGCCAAGGCAGGTGATCTCCTCATGCTGTCAGCTGACACTGGCTGGGAAAATCAGCCCAGGGTCACAGACCTGTCAGAGGATACTAGAGAGTTTCAAACAAAACTAAACCAAATCCAAGTTTATATAGCTGATGCAGTCACTCTGCTCCCTCAGTACACCCTGCTCTACCAGAAACGTTTCTTTCCTTCCTTGCTCTGTTGGTCTACAGGAGCTTTCTTCTTTTTTTTTTTTATTTTGTTTTCACTTCCTGGTGAGTTCATTACTGGGGTTGTGTATCACTCCTAGACATTATGCTCATCTAGTTTAGGCTACAAACCTGTGTTTCCTCTCTGTCATCACCTTATCCCTACTTGACCACTTTTCCCATTTCTTCCTTCCACCAAAATAGCTTGTGTAGTAAACTGTCAAATCTGCATTACTTAGTTTCGCAGGAAAGGCATGTCTTGCTTCAGTCCAATTTATAAATTAGATACCTTTTGGAAAATGTGTTCTGACATGGGGCAAGCTGTCAGGAGCTTTCCTATTTTCTTTACTACTTTCTCTTTCTTCTTCCTCTGCCCCCGCATTACAGTCCCAGGAAATTATTTTTTCCCTCTGTATCGGTTCCTCATCCTCTCATGTGAGCACACTGAGGCAGTGAATCCATTAATGTTTCTGGCTATGTCTACCTATGCTGTCAATAAATCATGTTCACCACATCTCCTTCACTGACGTCTTGATCCTTACATACTTGAATACTTTTTTATTATTTATGTTAACCTCTTCTGCAATCTTACTGCATTTTTCACCTGTTCTTGCCTTGTCATTGTTTTACTCTCTCATTTTCCAGTCATGCTCAGAACCTCTTTTTAATATCTCATATGCAGCACTTCTTACATATTTGTTATATATTTGTTCATTAATCATCTGCCTTGGAGGAAAAGTGATCTTCTTCACTTGCTTCCCTTTTGCATCTAAATCACAGATCACATCTTTCCTTCCTTCTAAAATATTCCCTCAGCATTAATAGCAAAATAGAACTTTCATCTGAACTCAAGCTGACCATGGGCTTATAGTCCTCAACCAACAGGAAATTAGCTTGGCAGGAAAAAAAGAAATTAAAAAATGAAGATACACCAAAATGGATTTTCACGTTGAAAATTGTCTGCTAGGCTTCTATATTCTGTAGGTATTGCCTCAGGACAATTTTTTAGGCTCTACAGTCCCACTTTTTTTTACTTTAGGTTCTGATCTCTGCCTTGTATCTCCTCATTGTTGTTCCTTTTTTTTTCCTGCTCATTTCTTCTTATACATGGGAAGAGTAGGTAGAACTTGATTCACAAGTAGAGACACGTGGAAATACACAGGTTGAGTTACTCCCTGATATTCAGATGCAGGATTCTGTTGGTATACTAGAACTGGAATACCTAATACATCAGAAGAAATGCTATTTTCACAGTATTCAAACCAAATTTGCAGATGTTACTCTTTATAACCACCCATGCTGCTGAAGGCTAATGAGAATGAATGATGTATTCCAAAGCATGAGAGAGTATCCTAAATATAACTCCTCTGACGACCTTATACACTGACATGTCTTTCAGTACCAACAGAAAAGGGCAGCTGCTCAAGCTAATGTTGCTTATGTGTGAACACGCTTCCCATACGGTATTTTCCAATTCTCTTATTCTGATATCTCTTGTGAATTTAGGAAACAGTCCTTGACTTGGTTGCATTAGGAACCAATTGCATTAGGAATCACTAATGTGAGCAGGATTTCCTGTGTGTAGACCAAGATACACATCAGCTACTGATAAGTTTTCAAGAACTGTTGCACACTCTTGGCAAGACTTGATCAGAAAACAATGGGTAATTTTACACTATACGATCATATATATGTATGTCTTAGAACACTCTCTCTTTTGTTAGTTCTTCCTTCATATTGACCAATGAGCAACAAAGGGGCGCAAATTTGCAAGTAAATGGTTTCTTATTAGAACCCATTGTAAACCATTCAATTGAATGATCTAGTTGGATAGGTACTGAAACAGAAGGCTAAGGGAACAGCTCAGACAGCCAGAAGCCCAGTGGATAAGGCAGTAATGAAGGAGATAGGAGACACCAGTCTGAGTTTCTGTTTTGCCTAATATAATCAAGGACTTGGCATCCTACAACCTAAACAGTAACCCTGATATTGCAGGCCCCTTATAGATGCCTTCAATACAGGCTTCTACATCTGATCTCATCATCCATACCGCCTCATGGTTGCTGGAGAGAATCAGCAATTTATAGTTCACGTTATTTAAGCCCTGTGGCTGTTGTTCTCCATCAGCTGTAAGTGGATGGGAGGGAACGATTCAGATGGAGAGGTCTACCCTGCAGCCACAGAAGAACCCCACTGACCATTCAATCAACTCTACAAAATGAAACAGCTTGAGGAGGAGAGGTAGATAAGCTCATTCCATCACCTGACTGGTCCAGTGGCTAGCTTTTCCAGGTGTTTGCTGCTGCCCTACTCCAACATCATCTGACATTCTCTGTTGCATGCAGGCCACTTGCACATTGTGAATTTCCTAGGTAGTGCCATGTCCTGGTCTGCTCTCCTGCTTGCTTTTCTTGCTTTAATCCAAGGTCAATTACATACTTCATACCTATCAGCTCATGCTCTAGAAAGTCCACACCGGGTCATGTCCTCATATTGTAGCTACCACAAATTTTTTTGTGTTGTTGTTATATAGACCAATTTCCTCACTCCTCTGGAAGACTTCATGGGCTAATCTGTTCTGGGAACAATCAAGTACTGCCAAATATTTTTCTTTAACTGACAAAAAGTTTAATATTTTCTATGCTAAGGGTCTGTCATGTCACCTGTGAGATTTAGTGGAGTTTATTACTTATGATCAAGTTAAGGTATTTCTTCCTCATCTACTGCTGCTAAAAGAGAAGGAGCAGCTCATTTCTTCTTAATGCTGTCATTTCTTAGCCCAGTTGAATCATCTTTCATTCTCGTCTTTTGAGACAAGAATTAGTTTTCTTTTGTGTTTCTACTTTTACCATAGAGACACTTATTTCTTCAAACTACTCACACCATAAGAAAGGGAAATCTATGTTTTAGATCTCCAGAGAATCAATTCATATACCTGAGGGGAACAAGGTGTGAAGGCATTATTATAGCTGCTAGAGACAGCCAGAGGCAGCCACATAATTTAGAGCAGTGTCAGGGCTGCTCTAAAATATGCAGGTGTTCATGACCCCTTCCTAACTCTCCATTAGCCAAGGATCATTGCAGCTATTAGCCTCTGACGCTGTATTCCCTCTCTAGGCTGAACTAGGATGAATTTCAATTACTGCTCTATTCCCTTCCTTTCCCTCTTTATGGCTTCTTTCAAGAAATATCCCGTATTGCATTTCCAACACGTTACAATGTTCCAGACAAATTTCATTAGGACAGCTTTCATTTGCCTAACTCCTTTCTTCTTGTATCTGAAGTGTTTGTGTTGTCTCCTCTTAAGCATTTTCTTTCTAATGATAGATGCTGTCACTGGATCCTAACTACTCCCCAACTTCAACTTAATTGATCAGACTTGGCACATTTCCTAGAACTAGGACCTGAATAGCCTCAGACTCTGCAAGCGTGACTGTTCAGCTAGCCATGTGAGATGGCAATCTTGTGTTACTTCTGGAAACCCACTCCTCCACTTCTGCATCGTGGCTGTCTCGATCAATAGCCGAGTAATTAAAATCCCTCATGATCAATGTTCTAGCTGTTTTACAGACTTCTCTTATCTGTAAAAACATTTCCCAGTCTACTTTCTTTGCCTGCCCTGGGGGTCTGTAGCAACATCCAGGAATAACATGACTGTGTTCATTTTCCTTCTTCATGGGTCTGTAGCAACATCCAGGAATAACATGACTGTGTTCATTTTCCTTCTTCAGCTTCTGCTCAAAGAGCCTCTGCTCCAACAGGCAAAACATTGGTAGTGTTTCCTAGTCTGGACATAGATATATGCTGCCGTCTCTGCTGTGACTGAAGAACACAGCCTGTGACCTATAATAATCTTTGCAACTCCCTGCTCCATTTTTTAGGCCCTTCTAGCAAACACATTCCAGGAATATCATGCTTAGCCTTAGAAATGCATATTTTCAATTGGTGACCTTATTAATATGCCCACAGCATTTGTATAGAAGATATTTTCTACTCCCACCTTTGCTTTACATTCTCATTATCTTCTACAATGACAACCAGCAGATGCATTACTGAGAGATCCATGCATTCCCTCCTTTAAATTCTTCCCCTCCCACACGACTAATCTAAAAAAATGGCTAGATCATTTCCTTATTAGTGGACAATCTGTTTGCTCCCATAGGGTTGGGAATAATACAGGCCATCTCTCCTTTGCTGTTTTGTTTTCTTTGTTTTGTTGTTTATAATCTCCCAAACCTCTCCCATGTTCCCACCCTCTCCCTGATCTATTAATTTATCTATGGTAAAAGGAACCACTTACATATTGGAAAACACCATTATGTTGATTTCTTTTTCCACTGGTTAGCACGAGAGAGTAAGGTTTTCCTTTTGAAATACCTGCATGTTTTCCCTTTACATCATTTATAAAAATCACCATCCCATTTTACTAGACTCTTTTAAAACCTATTTTATCTGCCACAGCCCACTGCCCAAAAATCCCCTGTCCCTTTTGCTGGAAGCATTTGACTCGTGTGCATTTGTGCGAGGATTTGGTGTTTTAAACAGCAGCGACTATCTGCAACATCAACTCTGCCATCAACACCTCTCTGATCTAATTTTGCTGCAGATTTCCCCATGCTCATTTCATCGTTTTCTGAGAAACTGTCTTCTGAATCATTAAAACTCTGGGTTTTAACCCACCCCGAGTGCTGGCACAAGCACTCTTTAGTACACTTCTTCCCTCCTTTACTACCTCTTCTCAGTTACCCAGCCACTGCCCTTTATATCCTCCTGCTTCTGCTGGAACAGGGCTGCTTCTCCTGCACAAGGCTGTGCTTCCAATGCGCTCATCCTGCAACTCGCTCACAGCTGGTTCTCCTCCTCCTCTGTCACTCCTTCGGAGTATGAAACCAGCCATCTGTCATCACTGAACCTCACATATTCATTGATCTTCCCCAGCACATCAACTTGTCTTTCTAATTCCACTCTCCACTTTCTTAGTGCCACAACTGACTGGCAGTGCATGTACACACATGTGTGCACACAGATACCTAGAGCATTTTTCTGCCCTTTCCAGTCCCCATGTTCAAAACAGATGTCAGCTGAAAAAAGGCCTCTTTAGCTTTTGGTTTCTGAAACTGGTGCAACGGACAAATTGCACATTATTCCATGAAATAATGAAGAAGCAAGAAACCCAAAATACCATGAAACATCCCTGGTTATTGAGGAGTTGCATTTATAGGGAGTGGTGCAAAGCCAAGCACTATAGCTCCTAGAGAAGGTGTTGCAGTGAATTACAGAGGGAAACTGCTAGCACACAGTGCAATGCAGGTTGCAGTACAGAAACAGAGCTGTGCTCTCTCACTCTCTGGCCTATATGGATCTGTTCCCTTTTGACACCTTCCCTAACTCTTTTTGTAGCTCTGCCTGCTTACCCATTGATTTTAAGCTCTCGTCTTGTATTTGTATAGAGCCTTGCCCAGCAGGACCTGCTTCATGGCCAGTGCTAGTAGCCACAATGGTGCAGAAAATGACAACAATAATAACCACACAAGTATCCAGTCACAATGTAATTAAAACCAGGAGAAGCTACTACTGTTTTTTTGGTTTACAGGTTTTTTGGGTTTGGAGCTCTCCCAATAGCTAACATTTAGATCCAAACTGTCCTTGTTCCACTAACTCAACCCCAGACTGTTCAACAGGGAAATCAAGCTGGCTGGAAGTTGTGTTCAGACATTCTGGTTTCTTGGATCTATTTCTCTTAAAGCGTATGATAAAGTCCTCTGCTTTATGTGTACAGCTCTGCTGAAATCAATCAGACAGGAGGATGAGTGACTTCTGTTCCTGGATAGCACAAAGGCATTAATGTTTTTAAAACAAAAAATCTATGAAAACGTGACCCATCTTCTTTCACCTGCCACTAAAATACACCGCAGAGTCTAGTGTTTTCCCTACCACAACTGATGACATCAGATTAATAAAACCTACAGAGGCAATGCAGCTCACATCAAACCTCATGGGCACGTTTGTAATCATTGTAAAGTTCTTCTGTGTCATCCTGCCTGCTGCATATGAACATTATATCCCTCTGCGAAAAATCCCTGTGACATTTTGGTAGAAGATTTTTACTACACATGAGCAGTGTCTGATTTTTTTTAAACCTCGGATATCTCATCTAATTTTTTTTTTTTTTCTGAAAATGCCGAAACTGATTAAAACATATGATCAGCTAATCTTTGTCAAATTCCAATGTTATGATACGAGGTCTTTGCAGTTGGTTAAAAGGAAAGAAAGAGGGGAAGTGTTGTAATACCCAAAGCCCTTGTTTTGCACATCTATGCCTCGTTTTACTTTCTCTTGAACCTTGCCCATTAACAGATAGCCATGGCATTTCTTATTTACCTACAGAAATTAGGAGAAAAATAATCTGAACCTATGAGAAAGACATTTCTTTGAAGTAATCTAGCTTATTGCCAAAGTATACACAGAAACACTTGCTTCTCTGCAAGAAGTTGCGAGAAAAAGAAACTTCCCATTCAAGAATTTTGTTCTGCCTCTCAGCAAGGGTTTTGGCCAAAGGTCCTTCTCTCTTGACTTCCTTCCAAGTCTACCTCACCTTACCTCTCCTACCTCTCACTGCATTCCATCTGCTCAGCAACTAGGTCCTTACATTTGCAAGGAGAAATGCTTTGGTCTGCATGGATTCAAGTTGATTGGCTTTCCCTGAAGCCTAATTCCTTATATGAAGTCTTTCATTGTCTTCATCTATCTTTCTTCATAAGGAAACCTTCTTTTCTATGTAATATCAGTGATATGTGGCTAGCAAGCCCATTTGCTTTAATGAGGTCAGCAACTGCCTGCAGATGAAAGACAACTTGATTGCAGCCATTAGCACGTTCCAGCAAGACAAACACATATTTTAAGTGAATGTTTCAGTAAAAGGTGCTGGATTAACATTTCTGTAAAGTGAAGTTCTGTCTTGACCTACAGTCCCTCCTACACATACATTTTGAGATTTTCACATGTATTTGGCAGCTCCTGTGGCTAATTTATGGCATCCTGATTTGAGCTGCCTGTCTTTGCATCTCTAGAACTCTCTCTCCTAAGGGAAGCACAATGGCATCTTGAACTGGCTCAGGAAACTGATCTGCCTGAAAAGTGACAAGACAAATAGAAGTCTGTTTTCAGGAATACATTTTCCATTTCTGAGCTGGTTCAGCAGACCACCATAAGAACCGTGGCCTACAGCTGGTGACTCCAGGCTGCCATAAGACTACACTCTTGGATAAGGTCCTATGGAAATTTTAACTAGTCAAAGTCAAATCTTGCCTCATCCCGCTCCAGCTGTTGCCCCTTCTTCCCATGTGGGCCAGCAGCTGGTGGATGCCACTAAAGACATTGATGTCTCATAAGAACGTAGCTGAGATTTCCCACTTTTTCCTTAGAGCACTCAGATCATTGTCTTTGGTTTAGTTCAAATAAATGGCAATTTCCTTCTCCTCATCCAATTTCTCATAGTAAAGATTTGTTTAATTCCAAATATCTGCTCTCACATTGAAGAACAATAGCCTCATTCTTTTCCTATACATTTTCTGTCTGAGAAAAATCTGATTTTATTTCAGCTTTTTCAGGAAATCTAAGGAATCCGTTCCTCAGCAGTCACACAATTTGACACAAAGATTGCTCCATGCCTGCAGACGGTGATATTCAAGCAGTAAGGCAACTCTTGCAACAACATTTAAATGGGACAACAAAAATAAACAAAGAAACAACAAAAAAAGAAAATAATAACAAAATAACAAAATATCAGGTTTTTGTCACACAGTCATCATGTGTGTCATTCACAGACACACCACCCATGTTCGTATCTTCAAGTTTGGATCTTTTGAACTGTTTCATCCAAAATAAACAAGAGTCCCTAAACATTATAACCAGTAAGAGGAAACTTTCCTCAGCTCTTCTTAGGCCTTCAATGGATCTGCTGGAATAAGTAGCAGATGCTCAATTAATTTGCTTAATGTAGGCAGCTCATGCCATGAGAAATGCTGTAAGGTATTGCACCTGGTGGCCATTGCCACTCCAGAAGGGTGTGGGTCTCTCATGAGTCTGTTATTATGCCATGTGGCCCCAAGGAAGTATCTCAGATAAACATGGATGTCTCAAATGGCAGAAGATTGGGTTTAAGCAACTGAATTTCTCCCCTGTGTTTAAACACCTGTTGAAGCACAGTGTAGTTGTGGGGGAGGGAACACTTTCACCATTGTCTCCAGACTAGGATAGGTAATGTGGCAATGGGCACACAAGGAAAACTATAGGGAGTTGTGCTGTAACAAGCTGTGCCAAGGTCTCTTTCATGATACATCAGCCAAGAAAAAGTGAACAACAAGAGATTTGGGATCTGATTCTTTTCTATAGCTTAATTTCCCTCACTTCCTCAGAAGCTGAGTGTGGCAGAAATTGAGCCAGCTCTAATACACTGAATATTTGTTTGGCTCAGCACCAGCAATCACAGAGTGAAGCAGGGTCTTCTCCTAACTGGGGACAAGCCCATCTCTGTGCTGCCCTCATGGTATCAGAGAATAATCTCGCTTTTTTTGTGTGTCTCTCCTGGGACTGTCCTCATTATCTGTTGCATTAGAGCAAGGATTTCAATGTTTTCAAGCAATTACACTGACGGCTTAAGTACCCGTCAAGATGCTGTGGTGTCCCAGTCTACTGCTTCCACACTTAAGAAACAAAATGATCCCAGAAATCTGGTTCATCACTTCACACAGGTATGCAGACTTCAACTCTTTCATAAGAATTAATATCAGCATTATGGTTTCTCGCCTCTTCCTCTATCTTCATGTACACTTACACTTCCCTGCATGTTACAGAAAAGTTTATCTTTCATCATTCTGAGTTGTTACTCCACTTTCCTTTCAAAGCTGGAGACAACCCAAGTGTCTCATAATTTGGGGAAACAACCTCAGTGCAGCAACATTCACCCAGTAGCACACCTATAACTGATGAACACTGCTAGGACTGACTGCTCAGGGAAAAGATAGTAATACATGAGCTGTGGGTGGTAGAAAGGAGACAGCCGAAGCTGGAAAGAGATGATGGGCGGAATAGGTTGCTGAACAATTTAATTGCTTTTTCTGTTTTTCTGTGGTGGAATTTGCGGTATAGCAACCTTAGCTCAGCTACTGACTTTTTTTCTGTTCAATGACATATATAATTAAACATAGGTAGTTGCACACTTAGTTCTGCATTATTTAAACACTCCGTTGTAGAATATCGTGTCATACTTCATTTCCACACATAAAGAACAAACCATATAACTCATGTGAGTGTCAGAGATCTCAAACGACTAGTCTCCATAAACCCTGGAGAGAATGCTAAATTGAGCTGAAAACTTCCATTCCAACATTATGCATCCACTTTCCCTGTTAACCTGTTTTTCCCTCAATCAGAGGTTTTGGTTTTGCTCCAGGCAATACCTTCTCAGAAAGGAAAATGCATGTGATGAGATTCCTGTGCTGATTTCAAAAGCTATCCTAAAAGAGAGTGTAGGTAGGACAGACTGGATAACAATGATTTTTTTTTTTTTTTAAATTAAAGGAGAAAACCACTTCGGTACTGAAGATTGCAGAGGCTTATGGATTTTTTTCCACTGCAATATCTAGTCATGAGTGGAAGTAAGTACCTAAGGAGAGGAGTCAATTTGGCATAAGAAAGATGGGACTTCATATGCTCCATCTGCTTACACTGACTTGAATCTATATATTCTAGTTTCTAAAATTCATGCTAACCAGTAGTCCATAAACAGGCTAGGACTCTGGGAATTCTCTGTTAAAGCTGTTTCACTACATATGGAAGACTCTGATACTCACTTTGCAAGAGGAAGAAAGGATCATGACTCTGGTAACATCAGACTCCTAGACAGCCTTTTGGATTACATAAAGCAGAGACAGGACTTAGAGAACAACTTTTCTTATTCAAATTCAACACAATACATATAGATAAGAGCTGAGATGTCCACTCAGAACTGAGTACTCAGAACAAAGTCAGTAACTCATATCTCACTCTTACAGCCCAATGCTTGCTTAAAAGACTTCTGAGAACTTGAGATGTTAAACACAACCTGTAAAACTGGCAGTCTGAAGTTCCTGGATGAAGAAAACACCTTGAAACTTCAGCATGGTACTCCAGGGAATGATACACTGTAGCAGTACAAACTCAAGTAACAAGGCAGAAAAATACTGTCAGATGAGGAAATGTATGTGGGCACTGGCTATCGGCTAAGCGAGTCACTAAATCTTTCACAGTCCCATCATTGCTTTCCATTTCTTATCTTGATCCTGTCTCAGCCAAGAGCAAGCAGCTGCAAAGCAATTTCCCAGAACCAAGAATGCCAAAATACTTCTCTGTTCTAGTAGTTAATTTGTATTTTACTTTGGGTTAGATCTGAAATGGTTGTTTATATGGGAGTGAAAGGATGCGAACAGACAATGAAATGCAAGTGTGGTAGAAGTAACTGTAGCTGCCTTAGACTCTGGGGAAAACAATGCAGTAGAAACAGGAACAAAGTCGTAACAGAAGGTATGAGAAAACAGCCAAAAAGTATCCAGTGATGGTTTGGATGACAGAGATTGCCCAGAGCTCTTCCCACAGAAAACGTACGTGCCAATCTCTTTAGCACTCTTGACTTACAGCTAACATGGGTCATCAGCACACAATTCATTTTTGGACAAATCACGATAGATTTCCAAAGCTATGTGTAGGAGGAAGAGGACTGAGCGAGGCTTGTGTGTTAATCATCACTTCAACAAAAGGCATCTATTTGATCTCTAATACTTGGTCACAGGCTCTATGTGACACAGTGGACATTGCAGAGAGATGATGAGTGCGACTCTTATTTCATTATCCATGTGCTCATGTGTACAGAGAGACAGTTCATACAGCCATCTGGTCTCACTGAGCAAGTCATGCAACAGTTTTTCAGATCTTTGTCTTCTGATTGGCTTTCTTTCACTCTAATTTTCTGTCTTGTTTTAACTAAGAAGAGCAAATGACTAGAAAGCAATATTCACTTTTGTCCATCAGCTCACAGTATCACAGGAGTGTACTTATATCTATATCAGCTATAGATCAATTTACAAATGGGACAGAACAGCTTTAGAGCATCCTCAAAAGGGCTGAAGAAAGTTGCTTCTGCTTTCCTTCCCTTTTCACCTGCACTCTATCTTGGAATATATGCTGAAAGAGGAGTCAAAAATGGTAATAAAAACCCAGGCGCATACATGCTTTTCAAAGCTGCAGAGTGATATGAAGCAATCCATATTTTAACTCCATAAATCTTATGCATCTTCCACCTGGTAGATAATGTCTCTTAACACACCTCTTGCCTTTGATTTGCAGTTTAAAACCCATTCTGGTCCTCAGTTCTTGCGTACAAAAGTGCTGGTACAAATAGTAGGCCTGATCCTGCACACATATTATAAATATCCTTACTCTTGAGGTCGTTCTTACCAAATGTTAGAACCAATCAGTGTTTTCACAGATTTTTGGCTTTTTTGTTTGTTTGTTTGTTTTTGGCTGCTGCACTTTGTCTATTAAAGTCAGTTAAAACAAAGCAAGTTAGCTTGCTGAAATCCCCTTTCAGCCCAACAGAGTGTGTTTTCCCATGCTGCATCTCAAAATCCTTCAGCTTCTCAGTCTTCCAACCAGTCTTAACTGCATCTTGATTAAAAAAAAAAAAAAAAAAGGCTAGACATGGACACTATGGGGTGTCCAGGAGCAGCTTATTGTTCTTCACACTCCATGTACTTTCTGTGGTGGAGAGACAACTCACTAACGACCTGTGTGCCAATTGCTTTAAGGAGAGGAAAGGACAGGCTCAAGGATGAAAAGAGGCAACCAGAGAGTTATAATTCAGACTTTTACAGAGCTTTTAGGCTCAGATGCTCCTGAATTCATTTGTAAAGCCATGTGAACTTTCTCACTGAAGGAATATCAGCAGTGATACCATTGTGGGGGAAAGAAAAGATCTCAAGCTTTGAAAATAGGACCGTAAGTGCTTTGCTGAATAGTGTTCAAGTGGGTTTGAAACTAGGCAAAATGAGTTTGTCTGTCCCTACTTAAAACCACAGATTAGATAAGTACAAAAATATTTTCTCTGCTAAGCTATCAGCACTTGGCTTCTCTTATAATTATAGTCAAATAATGTAACAACGGGAAATTTCCATAACATTTATTCTAGCCTTTTTTTTTTCACATTTTACATCACAAAATTATTCTGAACTTTTATCAGGGCATGTACAACAATCTACCACCTTGCACTTTACCTTGATGCTGATTGTTCTGAAAGAGCAGCAAAAGAGAAATTCCTATTAGTTGCCTAGCATCTTGTCCTCTGAAAAGTATTCAGAAAGACAACATAATTCTTGGACATCATGTCTTAAATTCAGATGCATAGGTCTTTGCTGATAAGCCATCTCTTGTTCTGGACTGAAATAACTTCAGAACATGTTGACTCTACTGTCACAATTTCCACTTCCCAGCCTGGCAGTCTTCAGACATACACACTGTTCACTCTGGAGTAGATGGCTGATCCTGAGAATCATACCAGTTTCCTTCACTAGTAGGCTATTATGAAAAATTATGAAGATCAACCACTTGTTGTACCAGCCCTGAGCTGTGTCTTGTCTTCTCCTAAGTCTTGAATGAAGTGCTTCTTCTGAACAAGTGCTTCTGCTGAACAAGTGATGGCTCATGTTTCACTAGGCAGAGACTTATTCCAGTCATCAGAGAATTTAACAGGGAATGCTTAGTGAAAACATTAGTGGCACCATTTTTAGGGGACATCTGAAACTAAAGGAATTATATCTTTGAAACAAAAAGGAAGAATGAGGGGTCTTCTACATTATTATTTAGTGAGATGTAATAGAAAACCAAAGCATGAAATATTTATAAATTCTGCTTTGAAGACCCTTACAAAACTGCTACTGAATTTCTTTAAAATGAATATGCAGTCCATGATTTCAAAGCTTACTGTATCAGGTCCTCAAGGTCTTTTAAAACAGTTCATTTTCACTTCAGACATGAAAGGGGAAAAATGAATGTAAGAAGTCTCAAAGAAAGCTGAAATCTTTGCATTTCAGGTTAGGGTTTTGGTTTGCTCTCATTTTTGATTGATCCTATATCTACTAATTTTAAATCACGTTGCTCATATTTAATGTCATACACTACAAAAGCAGTTCATCTAGGTTGCATTTAAGGCAATAATGTATAGTTTTTAAACTCATATGAATTTGGAAGAGTTCCTGTAGTTAAAAAAAAAAAACATCTAAACCATATTTCTCAATATTGGAAATAATGCTATGTAGAATATATCTTTTGAAGAAAATTCTGATCTCAGGTGTTGTTTTTATTGTAGCTAAAGCTGAACTCAATACAGTTTTCCCCTCCATTACAGAATGAACCATGTCCCTCATGCAGCCTGAGCCTGTGACAACAGACTTGTTAGAAACAAAATGTTTTATGTCAGGTCTGTTAAAAGGAATAAAGGAAGCATTTAAAACTGAGACAAAAATCTCCCATTTTGCATTTTCAAAGGAAGACCCATCATTTGCAAGACAAGTCATCATTTTTCCACAGCAGATAGGGATTTTCATTTTGAAAGGATATTAAAGTCCCAAAATGTTATGCCCTATTTGAAGCCCCAAACTCCTCTGTTCACAGTTCAACATCAGAGAAGAAGTAGTTCTTTGTTTAATGAAAACAAAATCCCCAGCAAACTAGAGATGTTCATCTTCCTTTCTCAGAGCTTTCTTAGCAACTTTAAGATATTTTTCTGCTGATTATCTTGTTCAATTCCATCTGGGAGGCATCGATTTATTTTTCCATTTTCTGAAAGGAACTGGAGTGAACATGGCTGTTTATTTTTCTACTTAGATGGTGCCTTACCATGCCAAGACAACTCCGAGCACCAGCCTCATCAATTAATATCAGCACCACTCTGAGAATGGTGTTTGCTAAGAAACTGTTGCTACAGAACAAGCAAAATGAGGACAAAACATTGGGCCAAATGCTGGAGGAGGCAGAGGGGAGCCAGAATCTGTGGATCCTGGCCCAGGGAGCACAGACGGGGGAGTGCTGTCTCTCTGGCGTACTCCCCTCTTCTGCAGACTTCCCTCCTGCCTCCTTGGGTTTTGGACTGCACACCTGGGTAGGAGGGGCTGTGCTAGGATGCCATTCACACAGCATATGGAGCCTTCCTCCATGTGTAAACCAGCACAGCTGAGTGCTGATTCAGCTTGGGCTGTGAAACCACATCTCAAAAGGGACCTGTGGTACTTCGGGGCATTCCTTTATCTAACCAGGACTGAGCAAGCCTTGGGAGAGACCCTCAGAAAAAGCTCTGTGCAGCAGCCACCCTCTTCATATTTAGTAAAAGTGAGGGCAAATAGCAAGTTCACCTTCCCAGGTTACAGATTGGATACATGGGAAGACTTAATTGCTGCTGCTGAACTGACAGCATTTGGACAGAAAGCGAGCGCTTTCAGTGACATTTGCCACAGTTTTTTTCCTCATCTGGATGGAAGAGGAGAGGTTGCTCAGTGGATTGCCTTTTCTCTGTATTAGTACACACATATGTATGTATGTGCATGACTTCTTCTGTGTATTTCTTTCCCTTTCTCCATGGTCCCATAGTTTTGCTGCAATCTCACCACAAGTGCTACGCTACTGACCTTTAGCAATTGCTTTTCTTGATCTCCACGAATAACAATCCAGGGTATCTTTTCTTTCTTTCTTTCTTTTTTCTTTATTTTTAAATGCCATCTGCAGGGGTGAAAACAGGAAAAAGAAAACTATATGTTTTGACCAGTGAGGCATAAATGCCTTTTGGGGCCATAATTGTGAGTGTGTGTATGATGACAATCAACTGCTCATGGAGGAGTTTACAGACAAACTAGCAAGGCAAAAAAAAAATAAACACAAACAGAGAGAGGAGGAGGGGAAGGGAAGGCTAAAAAGCAGGAGAAAAATATTTGTTTAAGATCCCAAAGAAAGCTACTGAAGGAGACAGAGATAAGACTCATTTCTTACCTCCCAATTCAATGCTCTGAGTGTTGTAGCACACAGGCTTGGCTGCTTTGCTGCTACAACATACCACTCATTGTACACTTCAAAGCTGACATTAATATTTTCTCTGCTACTTTACATGATCCCATAAAAAGGAATCTCTCTGCCTGAATGTAAAAACTATTATCAGGCATGCAGTTGACCAAACTCTGCCCAGATGTTGCAGCGTGGTTGCAAACTATATGTCAGCTGTTCTTTTTGCTGCTCACCATGTAGCAAGTCTGTTCATCTGGCCATATGGAAGATCCATGGGAAAAGAAAAAAAAAAAGAAAAGCTATTTGTGCATTGGTATTGAAAGTCGGAATAATACAGCCTTTAAGATTTAATGGGTACTCAAGCTGGCTTACAAATAACCTGCTTTGTCTGCATTATTTTGTCTGTGTCTTTCTATGAAAAACAAAGAATAGAAAAGAAAGATCAAAGACTGCAGCTTTGTTTTGAAAGCCAAAACGTCTTACTTCTTTCAAACTGGGAAGGCTTCTATGTACGAGCTTCAGGCTCACACTGCACCTTGGCCCACTGCAGCAGATGAAAGCTCCCCAAGAAGTATTTCAACTCCTCTCACCTCCCTCCCTTCTCTCCTTCCACATAGATATGGAACCCAACAAAGCCTGAGGGTCAGTCCTTCTCTTGCCCATCCTGTCAGCCCACCTGGAAAGCCTTCTGCACGACAAAAATAGCGGCAGTTCCTGAGGGAAGGGGAGCTCACAAATTATGAGAAATGGATATTTCCTGTTAAACAGGATAAGGCAGAAGTTTGTAACGTGATTCCCAGATGTCACTGAGGCTAAGACAAGCTCTGAGGCAGAAACTCGAGCTTTTGATCCCATGTATGTGCACAGTACAATGTAGATTGCATCTCATATGCTGGAGGCTCATGTCTTGCAGGCACGGAGAGCCACCAGGGCTTATATGATGCAGCTGTGTCAGTGCTGGGATTGGGGTGGGGAAGAAGCTTTCAAGGGCTTGAATTTAAGCAAGTCAGACTGGGCACCTACAGACTATGCATAACCAGAAGCAACTTGGAGTACCTCAGTTGGGCTCATTTCAGTACTGACTGCTTGGAAGCCTCTTTCTTAACTGTTGACTGTCCAGGCAGTCTAGGCTCAAAATTTTGGCACCAAATTCACAGTCTAAAGCTAAACTGCACAAGAACATGTTCTTCTTTATCAAAAATGACTCACCATGCCACAAGCCTGTGCTTCAAACACTGAGGACCTGCAGGTACTGAACTCACTTAGATACAACCTTCAACAGCTGCAAGGCTGAGGAGGGGCATCCTGCAAGAACATCTTTGCACACATGAGCACCTGTTTGTGTGCAGTTATCTGCTTTGGATGTGGAAGAGTGAGCCTGTGCGTGGCTACACGGCGCAACTTCAGACATTTGATAACTTGGCCCTGGCTGTGCTGTCAGCTGCTGTCACTTTCTGTTTAGCGCAGCGTTCATAAGGCAGCAGCTAATGGGGCGGGAGCATGGGGAGGAATTCTGGCAAAGGCAAGTCACTGGGATATTTATTTGGCCGTCCTTATGTAAAAGAGTGCAAAAATGGAGCAGTAAAATATTGTAAAACTTAAGCTGATACTTCCACTAATTCAAAGTGGCAGGTTTTAAATAGTGTTGCTTCTGTTTGTCAGTTTCAATCATAGAATGCCGATAGTGGTACTTAGAAAGACTTCATAGTCTTAAGAAAACAAACTGTCCCCCTCCCCCCAGACCAGAACGAACAGAGCCATATTGTCATGCCTTGAGATACATCAAGTGTGCCGCACAGGGGGGGGTGGCCACACGCTTCCTCCTCCGCTGTCGCAAGCGAAAGTGACAACTTGTCAACTCTCTCGTCCTGTTCACTTTGCACTCTGCTCCATTTCTTGCACTCTCTTGCCTTTCCCTTTCTCCTCTCCCCCTGTTTCCACTCCCAGTCTTCAAAAGAAAAGGGCGCTCCCATGTCGGCAGCTTTTAACTGCATTTTAGCTGTGCATGTCCTTTTCCTGAATTGGAAATAACTCCTTTCTCCTACTAGTTTTCACATATTCACTGGATATCTGAGCTGAAGCGAGGCATAGGCATGACTTAGGCTTACTCGGGGAAGGTATTTTTACAAGCAGAGAAAGGCAAAGTAGCAGGCATAGTTTCCTTCGCCTCCACACAGGCCAAGCTGGAAACAAGCAGCAGACTTGCCCGGACGCAGGATGCTCTTGTACTGCATCCTCTTTCCTAGTAGCAGAACAAATCCATGTCTTTTGGAATTGTTATTTACCAAGCCAAGAAAACTGTGCAAAGCCCCTCCAGATCAGGGCCACAGCCTTGGCTTCGTGTACAGCTCTGGTCTTGCTAAAGGGTCAGTGATGTGATGCTTGCTCACACAGTGACCATTGGGCAGCAGCAGCCATCATACCATAAGCCTACTACGTTTTCCATGTGCTCACTTATTCTTTAGTGCACACTCTGCTCCTCTCACTCTGGCTGCAGCAAACTGCAAATCCAGTGCCTTCTCTCAGCAGCAGGCAGAACTGAGAAAACAGCAAATAAAGTTTGTGTTCATAAAGCTGGATGAGCTTCCCAGATTGCTGTGAGGAAGGTGAGGCTCTGATTTACCTGGAAGGACACGCACAGGTAAAACGTAGGTACATCATACCGAATATCCTTTGCCAGCTCTCTCCATGGATTGTTCAGAACCACTGCCTGAATGACTTTGCCCAGCAAAGGCAAGAGAGTCAGACACCAGCAGGGACTGTTCTGGGAAACCTGCAGGCAGCAAGCAGAGGGGCACGGGGTGGGTATTCCCTCAAACACCACCGAGGAGATGTTTCAGTACAGGCAACATGTTGGTAGGGCTGGAGAGGGATTAGACAGCGAGGAAACAAAGAGTTCACTTGCGAGAGGACATAGGGGTTACTCCAAATCTCTTTCACATCAAACCTTTTTGCCTAACAAATAAACAAGCAACAACAACAAAAAAGCTGTACAATTTAACACAATTTTTGTTTGAATCTGAACAGAAAGAGGCAGATTTATATTCCAGAGTGAAACTAGTTTTAATAGCTGAGATAAGAAAGCATGTGTGTGTGCATGCGTGTGTGCAAATCCAGGAGGGGGAGTCAGATAAGAAAGAACAATTAAGGTCTTGCATGAAAGTAGTTAAGCTGTCATCTTAAGCTCACTCTGTCAGAATTATTGCTGTTTATTCATAAGACTACTAAGGAACAGATGTTCACCTGGCCAAGCAAACCTCCTGAAAGGAAGATATCCATGTGTGGCAGTGATCAGAGTGTGCTCTGATTCTTAGAAAAAAAGTTTTGTTTCCTGGTATTGGTTGAAGCTTAGCAAAAGAGTGGGAGGGAGAAAATAAAAGGTACATGGAGGAGCTGAAGAGGAAAAACAAAGGGAGACAGTGCAAAGACACAAATAAAAGCCAAGGTGAAATTATAAAAGCTCTAAGGAACTCAGGGACATTTCTTGAACATCAGTCAAAGCATTTGTAAGGACAATAGCTACACAAGAGACAGCATAATTAAAAGAGCACAAGCAGGAAAAAGAGAGATTAATTTCTATTCATAGTTTCTTTCTTCATGTTGTTTCAAGTTAGCAGGCAAAATGTGCAAGCAGTGTCAGTTCTTCTCTACTTCCTAATGCGTTTTCTTTGCTTAGCCTTTTGTCTTATTTATCTAATGGATTTAGAGCATTGTCATTCTTTTGTGCTGAAGTTTCCTGAATCAGCCCGTCTCCTAGAGCCAGGGACAGGCACATCCCCCAAACACAGTGCAGAGTGTAAACCAAAAGGAAACAGAAGAAACAAGAAAAACTCATGGACACCTGGGTACTTTAGAGGTAACACGAATTTCTTCTTGTTCAGTTTCTAAGGGGCTGCTCACAGCAGCTTGGGGCTATTCAAAACAAGTAGAAGAGCAAAATCTCAGAGGGGAGCCAGGAGCAAGAGAGGCAATCCAAGGCTGAAGAAAGATTATGGGCACCTGCACTAACCAGAGTCTGGCTCCCCCTGAACTCACCACCTGGCACCTCCAGAGGTGTGAGGCCAAGGAGAGCCTGAGAGAAGGTTTGCTGTTTGGCAGCTCTCCTCATGCAGCAGGGAAGCAGGACATACAAGTCTTTGCCCCCATGGCCAGCAAGTGTTCAGGACCTGAATAATATTGTGAGGAAGACATAGTGACCGTGTTCATACTTAGAATATTTGTAAATGAAAAAAGCTTATTATATTATGGCACTGAATAATCATCCCTGGAAGAAACTGTTTCTTCAATTACTACTTTGCAAGAATCCTATTAAAAGGCAATAAGCCAAATTATAAGTTAATTTCAAGTATTTTTTCCCCCCAGCCAGGTCCCCTTGTGTTCAGTGCAATGAGTGACAAATCCATAGCCTAAACCATGTCAAGCTGTTCTGTATACTTTGCAGTCAGTCGGATATTCCTTCTGCTGGATAGATCACTAATTATTCAGTCGGCATTTGCCCGAATAAGGCCTCAAGATTTGGTCCAAAGACAACAAATGTTCCTCCTTGATTAGTTTTGCAAATTAAATGAGAAGAATTTAGAAAGAGAGCATATGAAGCTTATAAATAAGACAGATGTTAAACAGACTAGCAGCTTCCTAGTATCACTTTAATACTTATCCCCAGCACCCAAATATATTCCTTTAGCCATTATAATGATACAAGGGTTCTTAGGGCTTTATTGATAGTATCCTGAATGGCTTTACAGGTCAAGAAGCATGGAGTTATTTATGTCACTGACAACATTTTACTTCAGCTTCAGGTCATTTTGGAGTGGACAGAATTTTTCAGTTAATTAATTTGTTCATTGAGAAATGCAGTTTTGCATCAACCAAAAGGATTCATTAATATAAAGAGTTTCAAATCAAGAAAAAAAAGGGAACATTTTATAAAAGCCTTGTTTTAATTTTCCCTTTTCTTTCTCATGCAATGTTTTAGAGTGAAAGGGAAATGTTCTTTTTTTCATTTTAAAAGGGATATTGTTTAAAATGTCTCATTTTGAAATTTAAAAAAAAAGTTTTAACATCATTTTAAGACAAAAACTCTTATATTGGCTGACTTAAAATAACACTTTCTGTCTTTTGAGACTGCTTAGGCTCAAAAGACAGAAAAATGTTTACCTACAGCTCAGAGCCAGTTGATCCTCTGAGCTGCCTTGGGGCAGGACTGGAATGCCCGTATGGGGCAGGACTGTATGATGAGTCCAGGATAGTAGCAATGGGACAGACGTGTGCCCAGTCTCTTCCACCATTGTCCAAACCTACTTCACCTATTTGCAGCACTCTCTGAAGGGTATGAAATAAACCAATCAGTAGTATACAAGCTAATGAACACACGTCTTTCCAGCCAGCTAGCAGCAACAGTTGGAACAGATTTCAAGATACGGCATATCAGAATCACAAAGCAACTATTTGTTAGCCCTGGAGTGAAGTCAAAATATTACTCAGCAATGTTAGGAATAGCAACTGGTATCTGAACAATATTAAGACACTAAAATAGATTTACAAGCTTTTGCATAATAAAGTGCATCTAGCCCTCTGAAAATCAGTTATGTAAATAATGAGGCATTCCACATATTTTTTTTTCTTATGATCGGCCTTCTGTACGAGCTTTTGTTCTGTTTGCAGACTCAAAGATGATTTTCCTAAATGTGAATTCTGCCCTTTCATCCCAAGACTTGAAAACCCAGCTGCAGCCTTTCTGCTATTAGAGCCTCAGCAGTGGTACAGTTTCAGCTGCTCAGACCTTCCTGGGGTCTGCATTGACTCAGATGGCCAAGAGAGTTCTGTTTGCCCTTCCACCTCTGTACTGGATCTTGAAACACCAACAGAGATTCAGCGACACAAAAGCTAAGTAGTCATCCCAGAATTTGGCACACACAGACTGCTTTCACTATGACAAGTGCAAGAGTACTGTTTTAACGTGGTATGTTTTTACATTTTAAACAAAAGCATCTTTTTTACAGGGAACAGGAAAGATATATGTCATGTCTTTGGCTGCTGTAAAAGAGCATAGTTTTACTAACCTCAGCAAGGCCCCACCAGCTTACATAGGCTGAGAAACCAGCTCAGAAGCCAAGGGAACAAGCACCACAGAGGAACGTAGGAGACCTTTTTTTAGGCTCAAACTTCCAAATGCTGTGTGTGCAATCTTAATTGAAGTGAGTCATTCTTCCGACATGCACAAGTCTCCAACACTCTCCAAGACCCATAATGAACTTGTCCAGGCTCAGAACATTTGACACGGAATCTGTCACAGATCAGATTATTACACCATCCTACTTCTGAATACATGGGAACATTATCTTAGCATTCTTATGTGCCCGTCTTGAAGACGATAGCCAGGACTGTCAGCATGCAGAAGTGATAGGTGACATTTTGCTAAGGGGATGGCACTCTCTGAGGAAGAATTCCTGAAATACAGAGATATGGACAACATAGATACATGTTGCTTGCAGTTGCCAGGGGAAAAAAAAAAACAAAAAAAAAAACAAACCAAAAAACAGAAACTTCAGCTTATTTCTTTTCATGTTGGTTCAAATAACTTGATTTTTTAATTCTGGCCCCTAATAATGCAAAAATAGCACATTCCATCTGTAGCGTTATTGGAATATAAAGGATATATATTCAAATACTGGGTGCTTTCCGTCAGATAACTACTACTGTATCCTCTAAAGGCTGAACTGAAACAGATATTAAACCAATTTAGAAAGTGAGGAAACCCAAAGCAAATTAAGATGAAATTTTTATAGTGAGGGATTATTTAGACACACAAACGCGGATGAACTGTTTCACATCTCTGAGTCAACATCTTTACCACAGCCATCCAAACTACTGTCTTGCATTTGCCAGTGCCCCAGCTGATGCTCTTGTTTTCTCCAGAACTGGGCCTTATCAGTTCCTGCCTTTTTTGAGCCCTCTCCAACTTTGCTCCTTACAGAAGCAGTGTTTCTCAGACCATTTTGATAAGACCAGGGAACGGAAATGGTCTGGAGGAAGAAGAGGCTATCGTGGCATTTGAATTTCCCAAGAAATTTCTTCATGCAACATTTTTAAAGGTTTGTGAATAAGCCCTGTAACATCCTGGTTCTTTCTTCCTTACTGATTAGCACATCAGTGCTGGTCATTTCCTCTGTTCTCTCCTCCTTCTTATGCTACCTAATTCCTCTTTCCTACTGTCCCCACTAAGCTTTGAAATTATACTACTTTTGCATATTTTTTCATCAAAGCCCATTTATAAATAAAGTGAAGAAAATCAAACCTAACACCAATTCTTGTTTCATTTCACTCTTTAGTCTCTCCCCTTCAACCTGAATCCTGTCCATTTGCAAATACCTTATTTGATATCCACACCAATTCTTTATCCACTGATGTAACTCATATCCAAACCTGCCTGCTGACATAAGAAGCAATCTTTTGTGTGCCATTAGATCAAAAAAAGTTTCTTGAGGATCAAATGAGATGCAACCAAGCCTTTCCTCAGCCAGTCTTTTCTGTCTTGCCAGAAAAATTCCAGTAGATGATCTCGTCTGTGCACCCACAGACAGCATCTGTAGTAATATCAAAAGTGTCGTAGACTTTTTCCTCCCTTCAGACTCAGATTTATTATTTAGTCCTCTTCCAATTACTAAAATATATCAAACTCATGGACATGCAGTTTTCCAGGTCTTCTCTAGGTATATTTTTTTAATTACTAGCTGAATTTCCTGTAGCCTGTGATACTGGTACTGTGGCATATGCCAAAGCACTCTTTCTTTAATTCACAACTGTGTTTCTGAAGCAAAACTTACATGTTATCTTGCTGACTGCCATGCTTGTGAAGATCATCTTGAACACATTAATGGACTATAAACCAATATTTATCTGACACTGCAGATAGCTTAAAACTATTGCTTTGAGAGGTATGGATGGCCTTGTTCCCCTCAATAGTGTGTTAACACTGAAACAAAAATTGACAATTTAAATTCCAACGTTATTAATGATTCCACTGATGATCGTTTTAGCAGAAGTATTCAGCCAATGCATTTACTTCACAATCCCAAACTGCCTCCCATGCCTTCCCAGGTGCCAAAAGCTCCAACTGTCCCCTACCCAACTGCCAAAGACTTCAGCTTTCCCATGGCAACTCCTACAATGCAGTTCTGCATTTTTGTTATAACACTGAATGAAGTAGGGGGTGAATGTCAGGAAAATAGCATCAATTAAATTGATTTCAGTATCAAAATAAATACTATCAATTGTTTTATTCATTTAGGTACTTAATTGAGCAAAATTTTATATAAATTTAATTTAAACAAATCTGCTATTGAACTGTAGGCAGCTTCTCCAGAATGCTGCAGGACTAAGGACCCTGCCAAATAATCAAAGTCCAGTTTGATACAGTCCATAACCTCCGGAACAGAAAGACTGCTTTAAGAAGCTAAACAATGTTGTTATGTACCACTTCATTATTTTTCCTTATGAACGCTTTTGATACTGTCCAGAGCAAGCTGACAAACATTACACCACACAAACCTTCCGACAAAGTCCACAGAGTCCTCCTGATTCACCACAGCTAGAAATCTGTAGCCTATCAGCTACCTCCTTAGCAATGCACTCTCCTACAAACAGGGTCTTAGATGTGCCTTTCTTGATGTTTTCTACTGAAACTAGACTGCATCCCATCTGAACAAGTTATTTTGCAGGTCTTCAGATATTCTAATTTCTTAATAACCTGTTCTGGCATGATCCTGATTTCCTTCAGTGTTTCTTTCTCCTCTCTAGGGAAATTTATGCTTCTTTCTGACACCTGTGTCTACTACCACTATCTTCATTTCAGAGCATGAGGGCAAACGCAGTGAATATTTTAAGCAATACCTACCTTTCCTTTCAACATTTTTTTTTCTGCTACATCTTAAAGGCCTTTCTGTCTCTTTCACAGACCTCTTTTTTCCTTGTGTACTTGAAAAATTTCGTTAGTTTTCACAACCTTCTGTGCAATCTTTTTTACATTCTCTACCTTTGCTTTTCTTATATTTTTTAACACTTCCTGAACTTCACTTTCTGATCTTCCCCTGTACTTGATGTTTAATACCTCACGTATGCTTCTTTCTTACCCTTGATTACTTGGGTAGCAGGGGGCTGGAGGCTTGTTCATCATAGTACGAATGTATTTTTTTCAAGCCTGCATATTGAATGGCCCTTGGGCATATATTAATTTTAGTTCTGCACATTTTCAGATCCTGATGTTCTTGTCCTCTTAATTTTTTTTTTGGCCAGCTCCTCCCACAGATTTCTGGAAATTATACTGAAATTATGGAAAACCATTTACATGTCCAAAAGAAAAACTTACGAAAATCAAGACCATTGTGAACAAGATAACCTTGATGTGCCAGGCTCTCAGCTAGTTTCTTACCTTTCCCAGGCTTAGAGTCAAAGATCAAACTGGAAGCAGAAGCACTTTGTGGATGGAGAGCCCCTTCTACCTGAGTGGAGAATGGCTTTTCTGACACTGCTGTACTGCCTTTACCTGTGAGGTGGTGGGCAAGAGGACAATACGCAGCTAACCACGTCAATGTAGTAGTCTGTCGAGAAGATAGACAGCTCAGTGCCTTGTTTGCATCACCAAAGTGAAGCAAAGCAAATTTGATGGGCCAAGGCTCACTCTGGATATCAGTTCCAAGGTACTTTAGGTTACTTCATCTCAGAGGTGAAATGGAAAGTCATTTAGAGGACACTTTAAAATGTCTTTGAGTCTGCATCACTTTCTGCAGTGATACCCAAGGTAGAAAATTTTTTTAAAAGACACAATTATAACTCTACCCTTTTATCTCCACTTATGCCCATTAAAAGCAGATGCTTTGGCTCTGTGAGCTGTGAACTGTTGAACAAGGCTTCACTCATGGACTTCCACACATAGCAGCTTACACACGGTGTCTTGGTAGGTCACGCTCCTCTCATCTCCCCCACACTACATATACAAAATCCAACACTCTGAAAGCGCCGTGAAGACTTACAACCTCCCTGCTGTAATTAACAAGCCTTTGAGTGTGACAGACAGACAAACTGTCATGAAAGTGATCTCATCTTCATAAGGTATTTTCTATTATAATAGACACATTTTTTTTCTTTTTAGATACCAATTTTATTTTAATAAACACTGCTGACACGAGAAAAATCACAGCCCTTGCTATCATAACCCTTCTGCAGCTGAATACAACTTTCACCACCACCACCTCACAACCAGCTTCTGCCTGGAGGCCAACACTGTCCTCGGAGGAGAGCGTGAGCTCTCCACAGCAAGGGAATGCCCAGAAACAGGGAATAAAGGGTCACAATTTCTGCTATATATTCCAATCAGCACTCAGTATAGCAATGTGGCACATGGAAGTAAGTTTTCCAGCAAAAAGGGCTTAAATACCTTGTTACCTTTACCAAAGTGGGGACAGAGAGGAGGTCATAGTCTGGGCTGTGCTTGCACTGCTGAGTCACGGCAAACACTGAGGGCCAGATCTCATTAGCATCCATTCATATAATCCTTCACAAACTTACTATGACAATATATCTGTTTTATATATGAACACATGGAGTATAAGAGTATCAATAGCCTAACTCTTGTAAATATGGGCTCCTGTACATGTAACACATACCTTGGATTTACTGTGAGTTCAGTGAAATGACTCAGAACAAATAAAGTTCATCACATATGTACATCTTTGCAGGAACAGTGAAGTTTCTTACCATATAAAAATATTTTTATGTTATTTCTTATGAAAGCTGGCACAGTATCAACTGAATTTTCAGCTTTAGAATGATACTTTTCTCCTTCCTTCTTCCTACCCTATTCTTTTGGTGTCCCAGGAAGTTCTATGTAAAATAGGAAAATTTGAGAACTCACATTTTTAGGCTTCAAATAAATTCTGATGCTTTGAATTCTGAGACTTAATCCTGCCCCTTGTAGTTAAGATCTTGAAACGTTCTTATATATGCTGAAAGATGACATTTTTGCACAAGCTTTCCTTCAGGTTCATAGTGTAATGTACTACCAAGTGATACAAATTTTTCATAAGGCATCATTTTCTGAAAGCCAACTACCCTTTTTTTCCTAGAGTTTCTATGTGAGATATCACACTGCAGCTATTCCTAAAGACTATTTTGATTGATGTGGTCTATAGTAGCCCTCTCCTGGGAACTCCAACTACAGATTAAGATGATTTGTACATAAACGCAAGAAGGAACATGATCCCTACACCAAAGGCCTCACTCAGTTCAGCTGGGTGTGAGGACAGACAATTCAGCAATAAGTAGGTTTGAGTAAAGAAATATATATAAAATAGAGTCTGGCAAAAAAACCCCAAACAAAACAAAACAAAAACCAAACCAAAACAAACAATAAAAACTCCAGAATCTTATTATCAGTTTAAGAAGTATATTGCAAAAATAATCTTTAACTGATGTGGTACTTTGCTGCCTCCTGGGACCAAGGTAAGATTGCAAAGTGGTTGTTGAGAGAGATGCAGTATGGGTTGTATTTGACTTCAGTGTGGGTAGAAAAGCCCTGCTTACTGTCACATCTGCACACCACTTCACAACAGAAGCAGAAGATGACAGCACAAATTCCTCCAGTCCTTATGGCAAGCAGAAGTTCACCATTTTTCCTAGCTATTCTTTTTTGTCTCTTACAAAGTTCAGATTGAGCCCTAAGGGCAGTAACAAAGGAAAAAAATGCTTCACAGCATTTTCCCCTTGCTATTGCTTTAGGGTATGTGTAAGATGAGATCAAGTCAGTATTACACGAGGAGCATTTCTAATTCACTGAACAGTCTGTGGGTTGACTTGGATTCAAGGATTTACTGCATTTTGAACAGAGACACTGTGAAGTGAATTCAGGAGGCACTCTCATCACATCAGCTGGGCATTTGCCATATAATCTTCTTGTAGGCTGGGAAAAAAAGTGGGAAGATTTAGTTGTCTGCCTTTGACTGCCTTCACCCTGAAAACTGAGAAGCGTGGTGTCTTACTGCAGAGAGCAGCTTTTTCTACTACCCTCCTCTTTCTGATCTGACTCAAGAGCATAGGAGGTGAATTTGCAAAGGTACAGGCATGCCCCTATGGACATCACTGCCTCTAGTCCTTTTACAAATGTTCTTAAAAGATCAATGTAACAATATTACCATGTGCTGAAGTGATGAGCAACTGCTGGACTGTGCTAAGCAACTTACAGTGTGAAACCTTAAATCTGTAGGATAGTGTTTGTAGTTGCAGTTGCAGATGAAGGTAAGGCATCTCCCTCCCATAATGAAAAAAAAAGGTATTTAATGCAACAAAGATGATGCATGTCTCTTGACCAGAAACCCCTCAGATCAGAAAGGCACAGGCAGTCTAGTCACAGACATTTCTCAGGAGAATTTGCAAGCAAAGAAAATCTCTGTCTTCCTCTGATCTGGTTTATCCATATGCTGCTTCTTTAAGGTTGGCCTTTTATCACTGCTTTCAGAAGAGAGGAACAGATATGCACAGGACTTTCTAAAGTCATCAAGGAAAACCATGAGGCAGCAGGAGCTGGAACACAGTTATCATGTTCCCTATGCTCTGTTCTCAGTGTCTGTGGGTTTACAATCAGTTTTCTTTACACTTTTTTTCCTCTCCTTCATTGCTCACCAATCCCTCTCCATTTGCAAAAGACATGGCTAACTCATAGCTTCACAGATTTTAAAGCCTGAAGGAACCAATATGTGAGCCACTAATCTGTGTCTTAGCAAATCAGAGCACTTTAGTCAGCAGCCCCTGCAGCAAGTCCATGGCTTTGGCCAGAACACTACTTTTAAAATGACAACAATTGTTTGTTTTTTTTTTTTTTCTGGTGTGTTTTGATAATCTCTTTTAATTAAAAAATTGTAACCCATTTCTGTTCCATATCTATTAATTTTCTACAGGTCTAACAAAAAGAAGCAGTGAACCTGATTGACCCAAAATTATGTTAAATTCATAGACTAAGTAAGCTGAACAAATTTGATGAAGATTTAATTTCCCAGCTCACGATGTTTACATTAAAGCATCTCTAATTTTATCATTAACTTTAGAAATCTTGAAGACTTTTAGAACAGTTGATACAGTAAAAGATGGTCTAGGAAAAGTCTCTAAGACTATCTTTTGGAGTTTTAGAAAGACCTTCCTTATTGCAGCACTGGGTGCACAGGGGATAGTCCTTCCTATTGTGAATACTTTATGTTGCATCGGGCAATGTTTATGTTACCTGTTACATACATATGCATCAGTTTTTTTCAGAATGTGTATGCATATTCATTGTTTTCTCAGAACTCATTTACATAGGGTCCGTTCCTGTTGGGCATGCACTCTTAATCATAAAGAGGGCCTCTGTGGGGTCTTCAGGACCCTCTGGTGGTGGTTGTCTTGATGTTCCTTCAGTCCTGAGTCTGCACATTATTAGTTTATTTATATAACACGTTTCTTCTTTTCACAGTTAGCAGTCTTTAACCACAAAGTTCCTATATTTTAGTTTGTGTCTTAGTCTGCGTCTACAGCTACATCCTGGATGTCTCAAGATAGTTGACATCTGCATCCTGTGTGTCTTAAGATAGTTGACATCTGTATCCTAGATATCTTAAGATAGCTGAAGCTGAAGCAGGCACAAGTTAAGCCTATAACGTTATGGCAAGAATGAAATTTTCCACTTTAAGACCACGTACATCACAGTTATGTAAAATACTAGCTATCTCTTCACTTTTATTATAGAATTTTAGGAGCAGACAAGTGATAGACAACTCAGAAATTAAATTGGATATTGACACACAGTGAAATTTCTACCTTGGAGTTCCTCAGAGGACTGGTTTCTGACCTGCTATTTGGGACACAATAGCCGTAGACATGCCTGCCTCTAAAATCCTGCATGATTATTGCACCTGCCTTGTTATTATAAATTAATTAAATCCATGTTGTTTTACAAACAACAAAAGTGATATTGTTTCTACAACTATTACCCTGACCCTATAAAGGGTCCTGGTGTTCATTGCATATCTGGCAGCTACATTACTAGTGCACTAGGCAAACATAAAGTGTGTATAGGCAGACAAGGCTCAGAAATTATTTTTATAGTGTTGTATCTGTCAAAAAAAATTATTTCACAATTATTTCACAAATGAGGTAAAACTGCAGCATTCCAGACTGTGACATAGTATGGGAAGACCTTCTGCTCTGCAATAGCCAAGTGGGAGTTAGTCTTCAATAAGCAAGGGTGGCTCTTGCCCCACGTAGATATTGTTTAGCATGCTGGTGATTCCTTCCCTAGCTCAGGTATATCTACACAGTGTCATACAGAAAAATACCTAATCATTTTTGCGGAATAAGGATAAACTTCTGAACTGAAACCATCACAAAGTTAAATTCTCACATTTACAGATACTACTAAAGTGTCTGTATCCTGTGACTATCTTGCAGCTGCCTGAGAAATCGTTGTCCATTATTTGGAAAGCAGGCTGAAAGATATAGCGAAAGCTCATCAAAGAGTCAAAGCATGTTGCATCTGCAGTTAAAACATTTTAAAGGATCATAGTTATTAGAAATTCAAGTTTTTCAAGTATTAAAAATAAATCTTTAATTCCCCTGCAGATTCCTAGTATCCAGAGTATTTTATAGAAACATCTGGATAAAGGAATAAAGGCAAATCCATTGTGTTTCTAGACATTCCTGGAGCACTGATGTTCTTGAGATTATGCTATTGGATTACTGGTATAAAAATAATAAATATTTTCAGTACTTAAAGCTGTAATGCTTTATGTTGGATTTGGATTTTGGTCTCATTTTAGTAAAAGGTGGATGGAGATTCAGTCTCTTCCTTAGCCAGAAGGATGTAGAGAGTTTATTGCTTAGTGACCTATATTTTTCTCCTCTACAATATTTGAAAAGTTATTTAGCAACTTCCCCGCCCTCCAGTCAACCTTTCAAAATAGCTGTCAAGACAAGAAATGGTTAAGCCTCTGTTCCTCATTGCCACGACATATGAAAGTGAGGGTTTGTTAATCTATGTTAAGAATGCTGTAAACTATCCCAATGTGCACAAGATGCATTAATTGGTGTTTATTGGTTTAAATGGAGGGCAATAACACATAATGGAAAAAAAAAAAAAAAAGCTGGGTCTCACATGGAAGGGGTGAGAGAGGCACTGAAGTGAGATCTTGAGATATGTTTTCACAAGCTTTTGCAATATTACAAATCTGGTTTCCACAGGTCACTGAGCTGACTGGGAACTTAGTGGTATAAGTGGCTCAGATTCCTGTTTGTTACCAGAAAAATTATACAACCCTTGCCAGAGGTCCAAGGATTAAAGAGTCACAAACTTCAGACTGTGCCCAGAATGTTGCTGCACCATAAACATATGGTGCAGTTACGCACCCACCCTGAAGTCTGTCCCTGCTTGAGAGGAGAGCTCAAGGTGCAGCAGCACAGAGTGGGCTTTCAAAGCCCCATTTGTTCAAGGTCTTCACCCTTCCAGCTTAACATTTCTCTAGGGAGGAGCAGTGTGTTGTGGAAAGTACTGGTAACCAAAGACAGCAATGCAACAGCTTAAGCTTGATGGCTCCAGCCCTGTTCTTTCACTGTATCCCCTTCACTGTTCCCTCTCCTGTTGTTGCCTTTTTTTTTCTTTTTTTTTTTAACATGCAAGTTGCCATGAAAAATTTGTTAATGAAATATTTGCTTAGAAGTCTGCTCTGGGCTAGGCTGATAACCTATCTGTGTTTGAGTTTGGCTTCCCATATTCTAAATACTCATCTTCTCTCTGTTTAGCTTATTGATTGGTTTGGCAGGAAAAGCAGCCTTGTCATCAGTGACCAAGGTCAAACCAAACAAAAAGGGACAGGAGGGAAAGAAAAAAAAAAAAAAAAAAGGAAAGAAGAAGTTGTATGGATGAGCTCAGCGAGACAGGAGTGGAATATCAGACCTGCAAGTTTTCTTTGGGATACAGGTCCTGGTCTGCTCAGGGACTTGCTGGCTTCTGCAAGGTCACAGGAAATGACTGGCATCATCACAGTTAGCACTGGTACATCACAGGAGAGCTTAGAACTGGGAATCAGGCAGAATTGACAGAGGGAAAAGTTCAGTACAACCACACTAAGGCTGGGTTCAGATGCCCACAGAAATATGTACTGAGAGCTCTGAAGTAGAGCAAATGGGACACTGAGTGAAATAGCTCAAAAATTCAAAATTAAAAGATTAAAGCCCATGTCTATACACACAAACAAGTCACCTGTTCCCAGAGGTGCCTGAAGCTCTGTTTCAGAGAGAACAGCAGCTGCGCAGAAAAACAGGAGTTGATGGTAATAGATTTTTTCCTTTGAACATGACTTGGTGCGGGCTTACAAATTTAATTCTTCAAACATAGTTTACAGATTCCAGTCTCAGTTTTTCAGTTCTACTCTGAACACCTGGAAACAGAAATCTATTGAGAAAATGAGTCAGGAAGTTTACAACATTATAACCAAGTGCCCTCAGCAAGGCAGTGGGTACCTGCCTGTCATGCCAAGTTCAGTTTTATTTACCGGGGGAGGTTTATATTACTTCAAAGTCCCAGAACACAAAATTCATATGTATTGCCCTTATTGCTAGAGAGGGTTTTCTATCTAAAAATGCAGATGAATTGATGTGAAGTTTCCAGGACTGTATAAAACTCATTGGAAAAACCTAATGTAAGGTTATGCTACACTACCCAGCCACTTCAAACCAACCTGCAAAATATTCCTATATTTATGTAATTCAGTGTGAATGGCAGTATGTAATTTCACAGAAGATATGTGAAACTGAAGCAAAGAAGGTTATATGGTGGTTAAGCAAACTGAGATGGACTGCACTGTGCCTTATTGTGAAGAAAAAGTACAGTCTGGTTGTTGCATACAGCACAGCTGAGGTTTTCTGAAAGGAGACTGCAGCAGAATAGACCCACTAAATAAAATATCTGGCAATATTGTTATCTGGTACAATACATTCATGTTAGTGGCTTTACAAATGAATGAGAGGGTGCCAGAGGCTAATAATTATGTGACATGAACTAACTGTTAAATCCTGCAGTCTTTACTCAATATTTATATAGTTCTGACTCGCAGGGAGTTTAGCTTGATAAATGCCAGAGTAAAAGAAGTAAAAGAGAACTAAATCTATTCCCAGGTTTCTCTTTAATCTTGTAACTTCCCTTCCCACTGAGGAACTAATTCAGTGATCTGTGTGTTATTCACAGTATACTGGAAACATTATTTTAGCAGAAATATTTGATAGTTTATAGCACATGACTACAGTAGTTGAAAAATTCAGCTTCCCTGGCCCAGTTGGACTGTTCAGAGAGAGAAGCTCAACTTCCTACCTGCCAGTGTGGTCTCATTAACAAACTCAATAAAAGAGGTCCTCACAACAGCAAAGAAAACAGATGAAGATGATGCTTGTCTATATAAGGTGGTGTAAGTTTATCAAGGAAAGAATTATTTTTTCCACATCGCAACCCACATTTCATAAAAAGGACCATCTTCCATGAATGCAGAAAGGACAACAATCTTCCTGCACCCAAGGTACTGGAAACAAGGTTAACATACAACTGTCTATTTGTACAAGTAAAGGCCAAAGGCTGTACAAGTACATAAACCTCTATTTTTAGAGACCGTAAGTTCCTTTGGTGAATCAACACTGAAACACATTGCAGAGGACGATTTTATGGATGATGTGGAGGCAACATCTCTGAAAATCAGGCCCTGTCAAGATGCATCATCGCAAGTTCTCAAAACCACTACTTGCTCTTCATCCTTTGGGACAGGAGGACCTGACTGCCCCAAAGGATTGCAGGAGAAACCTCATGAGACAATTTCAAAGGCCTCTTTAATAATCTGGGCCTATGTGTATAGTGCTGTTTTTCACTGCAGGAAGATTTACTCAGGATTACCTAAAGAAGATGGAAAACTGGGTAACGAGATCAGAAGAAATGTGATGTCCCTAAATAAACCAAGGCTCTGGTGTTTGACGTGGATTTAGCTGCCCTTCGCCAAGAGTGCTTTAATTTGTATCACTGTAATCGGGTTAAGAATTATTGTAGCCAAAGTAATTAGCAGAAAGCTACCAACCAGCTTCTTGACACAGAAAGCAAACGGGTTTCTCCTCCAAGTGTCTGTCCCCCTGAGAGCCGGGAGGTAAAGAGTAGGAGGAGGGAATTAGGGGTGACCTTGCATTAATAAACAGGAACATACTCCTGGATCAATGGGCAAACCTGGCATAGCTCAGAGAGGAAGCATCAACTGTGTCATCGAAGTATCTCTGATATCCATGGGGGTTTCACAATGGATGCTTATGCAAAAGAGGTAAATACAAATGAGAAAAAAAGAGCTACAGGAAGAGAAAAAGAAGGTGTGAGGATTCAAAGGGAAAATAAACAGAGAGATTGATGTGGGATGGTTTATTTAAAGAGCCCCTACATTTGCGTTATTGGATTAAGCATTTTGACCAAAGTTTGTAGAATTTATTTTGGCCAAAAATGACTAATATGAATATTGGCCTCTTGCCTGAATAAAGGAATGTAGTTTCTCTAATCAGGTTGCAACAGATAAAAGCTAAATAGAAATGAGTAATTCACCGTGACTCAATATTACATGGGTTGTATTTTAAGAGCTGAATTTCAAGTACATTTCTGTTCTTTATTTCAGCTGTGCTGTCTTTCAGTCACCCTCTCTATGCTGAGTGTCAGTCTGGCTTGGCAAACCAGGAATCATTTTCTTCTATAAGCCCAATGTATTTTTTAGGAGACTCTGTCTTCCTGGAAGCAAAATCAATTCAAGTATTCAGGAGGCCTCTAGTGGCTTATAGTTTTAGAGGAAGCTTCCTCTGAAGCCCAGCCTGCGAAGCTGGGAAAATATACAGAAGGTCAGGGAAACAAATGGGACTCCCCACTTGTTGATTAATGCCAGTGACTATTAGTAGCAAAGCCTGGTCTCTGACTTCAGTATCTGGGAATCTGGCCTTCCAGGCCTGAGATGCATTTACACAAAACACTCAAAACGTGCAGAAGAGAACAATGGGGTCTCAGGCTTGTTGGTGTTTTACATGTTTCTAAGCATACACTGGGAAAGAATTACAACGTGATGAGCTGTAGATTTGAAACAGCTGTCAAAAGAGAGCCTACGCCAGTTTCATTTTGATCCACAAATGTAGATGCTTGCTATTACTGACAGTAGAATATGAAATAGATTTCCAATGTGGTGCATGGGTATGTAATTCCCCATTTGCAACTCCTTACCCAGTTCTCACACCAGGCTGAACCGATAGGGCAGATCCTGACTGGGGTAATTGGCATCAGTCAAGCTATCTCAGTTTCCAACAGCTGAGGCTCTGGCCCATAGCCTGCTCTACGTAGATGCCTAATATTACATATTAGGTAAGAACCCAGATCACCTGTACACTCTTTTCACGTGCAGAGTTATTAAACAGTGAGAGAAGAAAAATCATAAAAGGAGGTGAGAGAACTGAAGTCCCGCTGTCCCTCTGAGGTGTTTTGGCCTAGACAGTCAATTCTTTCTTCATCACATATGTATTTCCCTTGGCCTATTTTTATGTGTCATAGGATAGTCGAAGAAATGTCCTTAATTCCCGGCACTTTGATTCACCTCCACAAACTAAGCCTTGTTGTAGGTGACTTAGCAACCATGTGATCCACCTATTATTAGAACAGAGTTAGCCCTCCAACCCCCCAAACTCCTGCCTCCCCTTGTCCTTATATATATCTGTCTCCTAGCAGAAAAGTGGCACATGACCTCCTCAAGAATACTTGGCACAAGTCCCTGCTTCTCAGCCGAACCTATTGTTCTAGGAGAGAATGACACAGGCATGCAAGAGTCTTGCTGACACTTTTGACTTTAAACACGAAATGCTATTAATCAATCATCTGCATCTGTTTGGAAAAAGTAAGTGGCTGGAATCAAGGCAAACACAATAAATAATCCTTAGGCAAACAGGAAAGAAAATAAGGGAAGATATGTTTTTGACTTCTTGTTACTTCAAATTCATTTAATTTGTCTTTCACATTCTCCTTACAGATATTAGACTTACTGAGTGTACGATATGAAGATACCATGCTCAAAAGGCTTATGAAAAGTACTGCCATGAAATTAAAGGTGCTAAGCTTGCAAGATATAAGTGTCTGCAATGGAATTTACACATGACATGGCAGCAGAGGGGGTCTGAATTCACAGATGTAAACCAGACCAGATGAGCGAAAGATTGTGCCCAGGCATCACTTGAAACGATAATTTCTCTTGCTATCCAACAAAGTTGCAGATGTGATTTATGATCTCAAGATTATGTTCGTTCCTGTTGCAAATGCTTCAAAACTTGATACTATATGGAATGAATCCTGACAGGTGCTAAAATCCATTAAAATCAGCATTTAGTGGAGTTTGAAACAACCCATAGTATTCTTGCAAGAACAGCACTTACACAAACATCACTTCAGTATTTCAGTGCCTGCTGTCAAGAGTGAGTGGATAAGTACTAAGGTGCACCAAAGCCTCCTTGCATTTCCCTAGTTGGAGAGTATCTCTGGCAGGGGAGAGCAGGAAGGGGGAAGAGGGGAAGCAATAGCCATATACAAGACATTTGGGTTCAAGGGGATTCTTTACTTCCATAGTCTCTGAATTGAGTCTAGTGCCTCCTGCCTTCCAGCTCTCATCTGCACAGCTTGGAGTCCAGCTTTATTTGCTCCTAAACCTGGTTCAACAGAACACAGGAAATGAAAGGGTGTGAAATCTTGCTGCCTGCTAATCAAGCAGTGGTAACACTTCCCCAAACCACCAGGCTCGTAACCACAAAAACTCAAAAGAGTGGTTTAAAAAAGCCACAGAGAAGTCTCGTCACCCCCCTGAGCTCTGAGGCTGAAGAGCGCTACTGCCTGTAGCGTGCGCAGTGTGGGAAACAAAAAGCCACCTAGTTTCTATCATGGGCGCATGCAGAGACTGAACTGAATCCATCTGCCTATTTCACATAGGCCATTAAAGGAGAGCCATTTCTATGCAGACTAATGAAATACTCAAATTTCCATCCCACTGGGAATTCCTGCTACAAATATCTGAGTGATGTATTGACATAAAGTTATATAAACTGGTCAGAATGTTACAGGATCAGGGGGTGGGAAGAGACGTTCACAGGAACAAAGCAGTGTGAGTAAAGCTCATCTCCATTGCTAAAACAGAACGAGAAGTATGTATTCAACTTGGCCAGAGTGTTTTATTCAGTTCAACCTGAAATCAGAATTTGTTTCACTTCAGGGGCTGCTTAATCCTTTTAAAAACAAGATTTGTGAATGAAAATATCACTTTGGACTCAACACTTGCTCTGTACTGGCTGAAATATGTAGGGGCAAAACACTTCAGCCATACAGAAAAACAAACAGAGATCCATTGTGAGTAGGGAACTAATCTATAGATATTTTTGGTCCCTTACACAATCTGCATTTCAGAGTAAATTTCCTGTTTGCTCGATAACAGAGCTTGTCAAACTCTACACGCTGCTTTCCAGGAACGTGTACCTATGTGTCAGCTGTGGACTCAGATCCAGGTGACTTAAGTTAAACACTCCGCTCTGTCAGTGTCCTTATGAAATGTACTTTACCAGTGATGCTTCTCTTTCCTCTTCTACCATCATATTTAGGGAAGAAAAACTCAGTTGCTCTTATGTGTTTCTGCCATACAAACCACCACAATATTTGTGTTATGCATAACAATACCTATTTGTAGTAAAAGCTAATATCTTTTATTAGACTAGCTGATATAACTGACAAAAGTGAACAAGTTGTGGGGTTAAGGTTCCCTCACTTACACCAGAGTGTATGTGAACACTAGAGAATACACTAGAGCACCCCAGTTCAAACAGCATCACTGCTATTGGATAGATAAATAGATACAAGCCTCTAGACAAAATGAAGAGCACATCTGAGATGTCCCTGATAGCTTCCTCCAGATACAACAGAAGTAATCGAATGACATATAGACTTTTGAAAGAAATAAAAGATTAGAAAATAAGTGTGAAGTCTTCTTTATCCCCAAAACCTTATATATATGTGTGTATATATATATATATATATGTCAAATGAGTCTGCAATAATAGCTTTCCACAATGACAAAAACCACTGTCAGTCATTCCACTAGTAGGTGCTTAGGGCAACTGCTTTCACAAGTATCTGTGGATTAACAAACACGTTGCAGTCACAAATGATGCAACTGATTTTTTTTT
>WBNH01011776.1:144638-182506 GCA_013401255.1 Urocolius indicus | reverse complement strand
TATCTGAGTGATGTATTGACATAAAGTTATATAAACTGGTCAGAATGTTACAGGATCAGGGGGTGGGAAGAGACGTTCACAGGAACAAAGCAGTGTGAGTAAAGCTCATCTCCATTGCTAAAACAGAACGAGAAGTATGTATTCAACTTGGCCAGAGTGTTTTATTCAGTTCAACCTGAAATCAGAATTTGTTTCACTTCAGGGGCTGCTTAATCCTTTTAAAAACAAGATTTGTGAATGAAAATATCACTTTGGACTCAACACTTGCTCTGTACTGGCTGAAATATGTAGGGGCAAAACACTTCAGCCATACAGAAAAACAAACAGAGATCCATTGTGAGTAGGGAACTAATCTATAGATATTTTTGGTCCCTTACACAATCTGCATTTCAGAGTAAATTTCCTGTTTGCTCGATAACAGAGCTTGTCAAACTCTACACGCTGCTTTCCAGGAACGTGTACCTATGTGTCAGCTGTGGACTCAGATCCAGGTGACTTAAGTTAAACACTCCGCTCTGTCAGTGTCCTTACGAAATGTACTTTACCAGTGATGCTTCTCTTTCCTCTTCTACCATCATATTTAGGGAAGAAAAACTCAGTTGCTCTTATGTGTTTCTGCCATACAAACCACCACAATATTTGTGTTATGCATAACAATACCTATTTGTAGTAAAAGCTAATATCTTTTATTAGACTAGCTGATATAACTGACAAAAGTGAACAAGTTGTGGGGTTAAGGTTCCCTCACTTACACCAGAGTGTATGTGAACACTAGAGAATACACTAGAGCACCCCAGTTCAAACAGCATCACTGCTATTGGATAGATAAATAGATACAAGCCTCTAGACAAAATGAAGAGCACATCTGAGATGTCCCTGATCGCTTCCTCCAGATACAACAGAAGTAATCGAATGACATATAGACTTTTGAAAGAAATAAAAGATTAGAAAATAAGTGTGAAGTCTTCTTTATCCCCAAAACCTTATATATATGTGTGTATATATATATATATATATGTCAAATGAGTCTGCAATAATAGCTTTCCACAATGACAAAAACCACTGTCAGTCATTCCACTAGTAGGTGCTTAGGGCAACTGCTTTCACAAGTATCTGTGGATTAACAAACACGTTGCAGTCACAAATGATGCAACTGATTTTTTTTCCCCAGTGGTGAGGTTGCAAGTGAGGGCAAGAATATCTAGAATTTCTAATCAGCAACATTAAATATCTGGGAAATCCTCTTTATATCAGGCACACCTATCAGGCCAGGCCTTATCAATTTGATAGAGGCATGGCAAAATACATGGATCACAGAAATAAAAACTAGATTTATTGTCATAGGGTTCCAGCCAAGTAATACTAGAACGACACTGGTACACAAGGCAACATCAGTTAACAGCCCTTGTGATACCTTTAGGAAATTCCTGGTAACCTAGTATTAAGTTCTTTTCTGTAAGAATTAGCTCAATTTACAACTTCTGATCTTTAAAAGAGCCCATTCAGACATGAGCCTTCTTGTATCATGAGTAATAAAACATGCACAGGGTCAACAAGTTCACTATAGGAAACAGCTAAGAGTTTTCATCCAGAAAAGCCAGATCCTGAATCCCAGCAGAGGGTCACATTCCTGTGCATTCATCACTGCTTTCACACAAGTGCTTCACCAGCTTCATCACTGCCATAGATCTCTTCTAAATATAGGAAAACTGATACTACACCAAGTTTAATGTAAGGACAGAAACTTGCCTGAGGAATAATAAATAGCTTCAAATACTGCAGTAATCATCTCCCTTTAAGTTTTACAGAGTATTTGAGGTTTTTTGGTTTTTTTTCTTAATCTGCTGTAGTTCTAAAATCAGAGTTTATCAAGACAGTTATCTCTGAATGTCACATGTTGGGCTCATGAGAGTTTTGAATGAATACAAGAAAATAGCAAAATAAGCCTCAAAACAGTAATAGCTTTTGCAATACCTGATATCTGACAGGTCTGCATACAACTGAACATCCAATTAACGACACAGTGCAGTCCCTTACAGATGACAGGAACAGTCACTTATTCCATTGTGGTTAAAACACTTGGCACATCAAGTTAAGGGATCTTTTCAAGAGGCAGAAGACTGATTTAGGGACCTAACATACTAAAACATGAAGCTCAAAATAGTTTGGTGGCAACTCTACTATTGAACAACTCAGTCACCTCATGGAAAAGACATCTAAACATGTAGTCTTTCTCAAAGCCATCCTCTGAAAACAGTGAGTTTGTGATGCACATAGTAATTATTGAACCTTCAAAAATTAGTATGAAGTTCCAAGTATCAAGCCTGGCCAGAGTGTGCTGCTTTACAACTACAGTTACATCAGAAAACAAAGGAGTCTTTTAGAATCATATAGGGACCAGCTTTCACTCTCACTTACAGCAGTTTTTTCTAGAGACATTTTTGTAATTTTCTATGGATTTACTCCATGGGGATAATGAAAAGGAAAAAAAAAAGAAAAAAAGAAACACTGATATGTAGAAGTTTTGATAAGAGGACTCTGTTCCCAGGAGTCTCATAGCCCAGACTGGCAAGGCCGTCTGTTGCCTTCTGGAAGAGCTGCAGTGTCTCGGTACTTCAGCTGCAGTCAGAAACAGGTCTGATGGAAAATATGAAATATGCACTGATGTGCTCTTTGACATCACTACCCAACAGCAGCTTCCAATGAATGGGACCAATTGGAGACTCTCTAACAGACAAAGGTTTACATCTCATGTGGGTTGTGTTTGAGTAATTTCCATTTCAACCTTGAGCTTAGTTATAACCAGACATTTACTTAATCACAATTATTTCACATAGGTTGAAACTTCTCCATTTGGTTTCTGTATCAAATACATTTGAACTTTCAACCTAATCAGATCCTAACAATGGCCTTCTCTAGACCCAAGAGTCTAATAGTGTACACTGAGGTACAGGTATGCAGATTTCATGACACACAATAGGGCATTCAATAAAAAGACTTATACATTCACAGATTAAAGTAAATTTCTGCCTTTATTATTCATTATATGATTTAAACCTGTGTTAAACACTAATTTGAGGGGCTGTAAGCCACAGTCAAGCCAGTAATGATATTTTTCATCCTTTCTCAGACCTGAATCAAAGCCCTACCGTCTGACATAAACTGACAGAGAGGACAAACAGAGACATCTTCCTGGCTGCCACAATTCAGCAAAGCAGAGAACTTGGACCTTCTACAAGGGGAAACAATGACTCAGGTCTTTTTGCAGTCTACAGACATTTCAGACATATTAACCCCACTGGAATGGAAATGATTGCCCATGCTGCACAGGGATATAGCTGGAAGTTGGAAGATGAAACTAGGAAGACCAACAGTGAGAGGAAACTTTCCAACTACCATAAACAGAAGTGACCGAATTACCCCAATTTTCAACCATCAGCTAAAACAGCATTGCAGACTATATAAGAAGCTTTATTCCAACCCAGCCATGGCACAAAACACAGTAATATATAGTATTGAGAAAGTCTATTCTTATTTACATCAGCTGTGATTTATGCTTATGTATTTTGCTAATCGGGCAGGTTAATGTGTTTTTCCTCATAATTACAATGGGCTACGTCACTAAGCCTCAGTAACTCAACTGTCTTTGCTTTCAAGTTCCCACTCTGAAGCCGAGCAAAAGGCCTGCAAGGACAGCATTGGAAGGTTGATGGCTTGAGACTTTTAAAACTAAGTTAGAAAAAGCTTCACAAAATGCAAGGTAAGGAGCATTGTACTGGCAAAGAGATGGCCTGGGTGATCTAACAGGTCTTTTCCATGACTAACATCCCGTGTCCAGGAACAACCCATTTAGTTCCAGGCCAGTCATTTATTACGACAGAGAAACAAAGTAGAAGGACATATATTCTACTGAGGAAAACAGTGTTTTATTATGCCCATTGAACTCAGAGGACAGGCAGTGAAAACATTCTTTCATTTTGTACCATTAGCTCAGCCAGGCCTCTGCAATGTAACATTCTGTCACTTTCTGTGGATTAGCTCATTTACAAAAACGTGCTGTTTTACTGAAATTAGCACAGAGAGAATATTGCACTTCTCGAGCTGCTGCAGCATGACTGTTTGTCAGTAGATTTATGTAATGGATTGTTTTCCTGCAATCCAGGATAAGGGAAATACTTAAACAGTAACTGCCATGGGGAGTGTGGACAAGGCAGTAATTACTTTCCATGGTGTTAATAAACCTCAAGGCTACAGGCCAAAGTATATTTTCACTGAAGGAGATGTCTGTGGAGATTACATAGGAAATTCTAAGATAGGCAAAGGTCAGGAAGCCCATCTAGGTCTGCTTCCGCTGCTGCATGAACAGACGCTCTCCCCGCCTACCCATAACTGTTTCAGCAAGGGTTTTTTTTATCAAATACTGTCTAGCGTTCACTAACTCCTCCTTTGATATCCTCTGCTGAGTGACTTGCTTAGCACACCAAGTAGGAGCAGCCATAATTTGTTTGTTACCCTTTTGTTTCCTGCTCAATTTTTTTGTTTGTTTGAAAATTGGAACTTCCATGCCACGGGAAATGTCTCATTTCTGTAAAAATTAAATTATTAAAGAGTGATTGAAACACTTTAAACCTGAGTGATATCTGGAGGGTGAAGTTCTGTAGCTCAACTCATTCTTCACTTCCATGAGTGCTGTGCTCACAGCTTTCTGCCAGCCCTAGCAGGACATTTTGGGGAGCTCCACATCCCCAAGACTCAAGTTGGGATTTTTGAGGTTTCCGAGGCTCCTGTCACAGCAGCAGAGAGATAAGCCTTGGCTAAAATTAGAGATTCTAGAGTTCTGGAGCAGCAGGTAGCCAGAAAGCAGGCTCAGGGCCTTTCAATGTCAGTAAGATTTAATAGGACCTCATGCTGGTGTTGCATAGGTAACACAGACTACATAACTTTCTGTTTGCAATGGAACCTCTCCAGACATACAGGAGAAAGTCAGACACCTCAAACCTGATACAGACCTCTCCCTTCTCTTGGAGGTCCATCCAAGAGAATGTTTACAGTTTGACCACAAGTCTGCAGGACATTTCTGTGGAAATCTATTTTCACAGATACATCCTTTCTTTTGTAGCAGAAGAAACCAGGAGTGAATTTACTGATAGTGACACCAGTGCAAGTCTGAAATTAAACAGAAGTCAGGTCCTCTGTACCATCCTCTGAAAGTTACGTCATGCAGTTTACTGACAGATAAAGTTTTGTCTCTGCTGGTAAATTAAAACTACCTCAGACCGTTCTATGGCACTGAAGCCAACTGGCATGAAACAGATTGCATCTATGCCATTAAACTCTCCTTGTCTCCAAAACAGAGTGGCTGCATCCAAAACACCTACTGGGAAGAGTCTCCTGGCTGTGCTGATAGCCATGCCAGGGTATTGTTTGGATAGTGGTAGGTGACAAAAGGCAAAGCTTTTTCTAATAATTTAACCATACAAACAAGCAGGTTCCAGTGCTTTGTCCTACAGCCTGGAACTGCCTGATTTTTTGGGATAGATTGGTTTATCTGTAATCTACCCAGGCCTCACTCATGTTAGTATTAAGCAGTGCAAAGCTACCAGTTGCACTGTTTGCCCACACCACCAGTGAACAGGGCTTTAAAAGGAGATTGTCAGTGTTCTCAGCACACTGGAACTGCTTATGCCCATAGAGGTCTCCTAGAAAATGTGCTTCTAATTTAAAAGCTGTGTCGAATAAATGAATGGTAACCAAAATTGAGAATGGATACTGTGAACTACATTCAACTGAAGCAATTGACTTAGGCCTTCCCTTACTACAGGAATGACTAATCACACAACTATTTGTGGGACAGAGCACATTACCCTTGTTCACACGAGTGAGCACGAACTTGCTCACACATGTCACCCCCACAGGCGCAAAGAGGAATAAGTGTGGAAAGAAACACTCACCAAAGTAAGGGCCGTGTGATCTGGTGGTACAGACTCAACCAGGCTGCAGTGAAGAATGTGAAAAAAATTCTTATTAATTCCTATTACTTTGTCAATTCTAGACTGGCTTTCTCTTTCATCCGAACTGCCCCAGGTAAACGGAGAGCCATCTGTGTCTCTCTTAACTCTGTTGTATTCTGTGTTGTGCTGCTGGACTGAGTACTTTCATACCAGCTGATGACTGAGCAGAACAAAGCACAGCTGAATCTTATTCCCAGGGCATTCCCTGTCTTCTGCCTTATGCAGGGAGTGGAGAGAACACCTGGTGCAGGAGGCAGATCCAGTAACTCTCATCCTTAGAGATTCTCCTTTTTCTGATAAATTCTTCACTAGACGTTGTCAGACAACCTTAGAAAGGCCTTAGGAGAAAAAAAATACCTCCCTAGAAGTCTAGACTGACAAAACAACTCCAGAAACCATAGGGAGATATTATAAAGGCCTTTGAGACAGCAAAATGACACATAAATATACTCAGATTATTGCATCAAACTCCATTTTCCATTCAGTGCAGCAATACTGACTTGTACGAGCTAAGAATAAAGCCCTAGGCTTTTTCAAGAAAAGATCTTTTGTATGAATACCCAGGAGCATCTGTAGAAGGTAAATAGCAAAATGCAATATTTTAAAGGTAATTTGACTAAAGCTTAGAAGTACATTTCTCACTTCCCTATCATGACAAAGTTCCCTATACACATTCATATAGTCCCAATTATTTCTCAATGAGTAAAAAAAAATCTTGGCTTGAAGCCCTGGTGGTTACCAGTACCATGGGAAGTCATCATTGCCATAAACATATTCCCCACAAGAGTTAAGTACTTTCCTTATTTTAGGACTGCAGGAAAACAAGACATACATAAATTGAGTAACTTAAAGATAGCTCTGAACACAGAAGCATTTTGTAGTATTTTCTTCTGCATTTGGCAAAATAAAAGTTCAGTTTCCAGACAAATAGATTCCTAGTGAGGCCACAGTATGCTGCACAGAAGTAACTCAGATGCGTAAGTGGCCCAAAATGACAGACTGATTTCACGTTCAGTTCTTTTCAGTTCAGCTGGCATAATGATTAGACATTATTTTTCTCAATTAATATCCCATCCTGACACTGTTTGCTAGTCTTCTAAGGTCACAAGGCAGTCCTGTGTCAGCCTGACACTTTTCCCCCTTCCCCATATTTCTTCTTCCTCCCTGGGGAAATTTATGTCCGCCAGTGGCATCTGTCCGCTGTCTTCCTTTTGTGAGCATCAAGCCACAGCATACATTACATTTAGATATGTTTTCTGACAATAAATTACCTTTGCAATGTCTTAGAAGCCTTATGCTCTCCTTCACTGACCTCTTGGCCCTTATACTCTGGAAACATTTCTCATTATCTGTCTTAACCTCCTGTTCAATCTTTCTTTCATTCTCAGCCTTTGCTTTCCTTATCACTTTTTTTCACACTTAATTCCATTCTATAATCTATCCGGTCTTCTTCTTTCCCCAGTGTTTTATACCTTATGTTTGGTTACTCTTTACATATCTTTGTCTGTGTGTACTAACTATTTGAATTGTACATAGGCTTCTGTTCCCTGTGGCAAACAGAGTCCAGGCAAACTTCCTCATCTCACTCATTTCCCTTATCTCCTTCCCCTTCGTTTCCTGCTTCAAAGGCTGAAATGTAAGCATCATCCTCAGCAGCTGCATGTACCCCAAACTTTAGCAACCCTCACATCATCAACCTCCTTAGCTTGGGCTCTGAACCTCGTGTGGAGTGATGTCAAGCAACCATTTAACAAACTGGGAACTTGGGAGCGCACTCATGTCAGTACTAACCCACACCAGTCATTCACCCACTCACCCTGGCCTCTAAACCCACTCACATCAGCCTAACACTGGAAACAAGATGTTTTCCTTTTTTGGTACAGAAACCATTTTCCTTACTTCCCCACTTGCCACTACAAATTGTAACACTGATATGGACGTGAGTTACACAAATATTGATTCATTGAAGACTTTACCATGGTGGACAAGGATGGGTTGGGCAAGGATGAGATTTGTTGGGTAGCTGGACACTCACATATCTACGGGATCTGACAGGATGCACCCACGACTGCTGAGAGAGCTGGCTGATGTTATTGCTAAGCCACTCTCCATCATTTTCGAATGATTGTGGGAGACTGGCAAGGTGCCTGAGGACTGAAGGAAGGCACTCCAGCCTTCAAAAAATGCAAGAAGGAGGACCCAGGAAACTACAGGCCAGTCAGCCTTACCTCTATCCCTGGAAAGGTGATAGAACATCTCATCCTGGATGCCATCTCAGAACACATGAAGAAAAACATGGTTATCAGGGGGACTCAGCATGAACTCACTAAAGGGAAAACCTGCTTCACCAATCTGATAGCCTTCTATGAGAGTACAACTGGCTGGGTAGTTGAGGGAAGGGCAGTGGGTGTCATCAGCCTTGACTTCAGCAAGGCTTTTGACACCATCTTCCATCAAAAATGCTTAGGCTATGTGGGTGGGATGAGTGGACGGTGAAGTAGATCAACAGCTGGCTGAATGACAGAGCCCAGAGGGTGGGGATCAATGGCACAGAATCAAGTTGGAGGCCTGTGGCCAGCGGAGTTCCACAGGGATCAGTTCTGGGGCCAGTCTTGGTCAACATCGTCACCAACGACCTGGATGAGAGGACAGAGTGTACCCTCAGCAAGTTCCCTGATGACACTAAACTGGGAGGACTGGCCGATTCTCCAGAAGGCTGTGCTGCCATTCAGCAGGATCTTCACCGGCTTGAGAGCTGGGCAGAGAAGAACCTCATGAGGTTCAATAAGGGCAAGTGCAGAGTCCTGCATCTGGGGAGAAACAGCCCCATGCACCAGTTGTCGTGGTTTAGGCCAATCAGGGAACAAAAGACCACGATTAGCCTCAAGTACCAAAGACTTGAGGATTGCTAAAGGGCAGGGAGAGCTTAATTGCCGCTTAAGGTGCAGGACAAAACAGACCAGGCTACTCGGCTTGGGGAAGAAAACAGAAAATAATTTAATACCAGCTAAAGCATCAAACCCCAAAACATAACCAAAACTAAACAACATAGATTAGTACAGAGATGAAGAGTCCAATCAGCCCTTTAAGATCACCTGCTCCCCACTCCTCCCCTCTTCCCAGGCTCAGAGCCCTGATCCCGTTGTCATCCATAGGTTGCAGGGGTACCACCTGCGTTCTCACCATGGCTTGCAGAGGGGTCTTGGGTCTGGTGCTCCTCCTTCTTTCCTCCTTCTCCGACTGGGGGGTCCGCATGGTCACCTCCATCTTGTATCACCCTTCCACCTCCTGCCAAGCACCTCAAATTCCCATCCCCAAATAGNTCCAGCTCAAGAGAGACAGGGAACTTCTGGAGAGAGTCCAGTGCAGGGCGACCAAGACGATCAGGGGACTGGAGCATCTTCCTTATGAGGAAAGGCTGTGGGATCTGGGGCTGTTCAGTCTGGAAGAGACTGAGGAGAGACCCCATTAATACTTAGAAGTATTTAAAAGGTGTTTCTCAAGAGGATAGGGCAATACTTTTTTCTCTAGTGTCCAGTGACAGGACAAAGGGTAATGGGATGAAGTTGGAAAACAAAAAGTTCCACTTAGGAAAATCTTCTTTCCTGTGAGGGTGAGGGAGCCCTGGCACAGGCTACCCAGGTGGTTCTTGAATCTCTTTCTCTGGAGGTTTTCAAACTCTACCTGTACACGTTCCTGTGTGACCTGATCTAGGTGGTCCTACTTGAGCAAAAGGCTTGGACAAGATGATCTCTAGAGGACCCTTCCAACCACTACCATTATGTGATTCTATTATTCTAATTAGCTCTCCTTTGAAATTCAGAGGGAGGTCAGGCTCAGTTGAAGAAGCAGACAAAGCCTCCAACCAGTATTCATTGTCACTCTTCCCAAGGAGAGGTGGAGTAAAGAAAAATGCTGATTCATAGAAAAAATAGGCTAAAGAACTTAAATCTCAATGTTAATAACATTAGGGTTTTCCAGTGGTACCATTTTAAATTTGTGGGATACTACCATTCATATTGATTACAAGTAGAACTAATCCAATTCACACATAAAATTAAATAACAAACTTCCCTTTCTCTACTTACATTTCCCTGGAAATGTTTTCCAGCAGAAAATTCTCTTCTACTGACTGAAGAGGGAAGCAGCCTGCAATTTGCTGTAAGGAAAGTTAGCTTGTGTCTGAATCCACATCCTTTCAGGAAACACGTTGAAGTAGAAATTCCATACAGCTCACTTTTCTAAAACTTTACCAAAAAGTGGCTTTCCATTGGTTTCAGCAATAGCAACAAGCTGCTTGCTCTCCTGTCGTGCTTAGACTGCTTCACTGCCTGGGCTCACTTTAAACATTGTCTTTTCACAGAAAATGTGAGTTTGAACAAAGTTGTGGAGTCGGTTAGCTGGCAGGTAGCTAATGTATAACGTATGCACATCAAAAAAAATATTTCGCTAGTGATGTTGTTTTCCATACTTGATCAGCCAAAGATACAGCCTACCTCCTCATCAAAATGTGACAAATTTAGTCCTGTTAAATACTAGAGACAATGATCTCTTCTGACTACAGCTGTTGATCAGATTATGCCCTGAAGCATAACGACTGATAACACCTCTCACTTTCATTCCAGTTACTGGCCTTTTCACAACGCACCTTCTTCTGAGAAGCTGCTGCAACAGGCAACAATTTAACTTGCTAATTGTGCCCTGATAGCTATAGTGAACATATTTTTTGATTGATAATTACCGAATAATGAATTATGTGTAAAGATGAGAGAGATCAATTTCCCCAAAACTGCAAAAATTACATTTGTCAAGAAACAAAATGGAACTTTTTTTAAGTATAAAGTGCAGAGTATTTAACATGTTTGAACTGAAATGTCATCAAAATCAACAGAAGATGAGTTTGAACACTGAAAACCAAACATTTTCCACTGTTAAAAGTACTTAAATTTAAACTGATTTGCCCTTTAAGAAGCAGGAAAAAGAAAATGCAAAACCAGAAAAATATATTTATAGGGGGAAAATGCAAATCAATTTCAGTATTAAGCTGAAAGAAGGACCAATCAGGCAATAAGTAATATTGTCAAGGTGTGAAAGCATTTCAAAGACAGGAACATAGGAATTATGACAATGTTTCAGACCCAGAATGTCAGAGGTAGAGAAGTACTCTGTCTGCCAGACCGGATTAGATCTGAAGCTCATCTGCTTCCAGTAGCTTGAACCACTGAATCTCTAATAGCGGATCAGTGTTCATCAGATCTCAGGTCAGACGCAGCATATTTCATCTTAAATCTTTGCCTTTAGCTATTATATAATTTTTAGGAAATTCATTAGCCAAATAAGAACCTATTCTAATCTCTAATCTCACTGAATTAATGCTCTCAACAACATCCTGTTGCAAAGATCATTACAGTTTTATATGCCTCTTTCCTCTCTTTTCCTCTTATTTGTCTCCTTCCTAAGGAAAACAAGTCAAATCCTTTCATTCACTCTCATTAAACAGTTCTTTCCACTCTTTCATATCATCTCCATGGCCTTATGTGGACTGCTGAAGGGACACCCCTGTGCTGAGGAGCAGCCTCTTCTGACCTTACATAGGATGATTTTAAAACAGTGCTTCCCTTTCTTGGCTCAAAACATACACAAATGGGTGCACATGCTTTGCAAGAAAAGTTGTTTCGCAGCAGTGGAGGGTACATGGCTAATGAATTGCTATCTGCCGCTTTTCTAGTGAATGCGACCTCAGAAATGCCAGATGACAAAAGTGCTGTTACTAACTGTTTGGAAGCAGCCTGACACAACCTAGGGATAGCCCAAAGCATAGGTGAGCAAAGAGGGAATTCACACAGCCATGGGAAGCGATACCAAGCCATTTAACTATGAGCTAGTTCTTCCTATGTACATTTATTTGCCTTTACTTGCAGCATCTTTCACTGCCACTGCACTGCCCAATCTCATCTAATCCAGCCAAAGCACTGCATACAGTTTTGTATAATAAGCGGACTGTACTAACACGACAATATTCTTTCCTTTAAATACTTGAAAGTAACAAACAGTGTTAATTTGTGGCCTTTTCTCCTGTGGACATCCAATATATATCCACTTTCCACACTGAAAATGAGCTCTGTATTCCTTTTTACTTACTCAGCACAATGTCAGTGTCAGGACACACTGTGGTTAGCTCTCCCCATTGAAGCTGACTACTTACACTTCTCTGCCCATTCACTCACTCCCTTGCCTGATGGCTCTCTCAGCCACACTGCACGCTGACATCAACCCTGGTCAATAGTTTGGGGTTAATTTTTGTATCTTCCCAAGTCTGGCTATTTTCAGCCAGCTGAGATCCAAACCATTAATCTGTTCCACACCTGCTTCTCAACAGCCTTCAGTTAATAAAACACTTGCTTCTGACCCAGTTCAGTGGGGTTGATCTAACAATGCAAAGATATTTGCTGCAGAAGCCAGACCCCTGTCTTCATTTGACTGATCTTTTAGTAAAGCTTTTGATTTATGTAATAACCTTTTTTCCATATCCTTCTGAACATGGGAATGTTAGGAAATCCCCCATTGCTAATTTCTCTGGTTCTAAGATGTGAGAGTTATAGTTCAGCTGCAGCCTTCCAGACCATCCTTCTCTGGTTGTCACAACTACTCATCCATGCCCTCCCTGCCATCCCATCCATTGATTTTTCCCTCTTATTTACTAAACCTTCACTTTTGGTATAGTAAGCAAATACCCAGATCAAACTGCTCTGTACTAAAGATCACAGACAAGGAATTAAATATTGTATGTTCTTCATTCATCTTTAATATCATTACAAGCCTGTTAAAGGATTCGTGCCCATTGAACAAAAAGAAGCTAGAGGCATTACTGCAGCTGAATTCAGATTGCTAAATGTTTAACAAGGATGCTGACATTACAAAAGCTGGAGTCTCTGATCTCTCCTCTTGAAAGCTATTCAGGTTAGTTGCAGGGGGAAAACTATGTCATGGGCACCTGGGCACCTGCATTTTATTCTCTCTCAGTAACCCCCTCTCAGAGGAAGTGAAGCCATAAGGTCCTGTCCCAGTAACAATGAAGAGAAACTAATGAAGAGATGGTTTATAGCCTTTTCCCAATCCTGATGTCCTGTCTGTGTCTGGAGGGCAAGTATAAAACATGTTTTTCAGTGCTACAGAAGGAAGTACAAGTAATTAGTCCTCACCAGGCAATTCACACACGAGGTTAACCAGGCCCCTCATGGTTTTAAAGCAGAGAGGACAAACGGCAAGCTGAGCGCTTGGTGAGATGAGGAGGTCAGCACAAGCACGGGGGGAAGCAAATAGGAGCCTATGTGCATCAGCAAAAAAGGGATCTGGGTGAACATAGTAAGGGAGCCCACCCTGGCCCCATCTCCTATCCATTTTCGTGGCTTTATTGGTACTGTACTCTGTAAACAATTGCCACAGGAGCCCGTTTAACCCAACAGTTGTATGGCTCTGCAAAAAGGGCTTGCTGCTCCACAGAGCTGCCCCCGCAAGAACCCAGAGAAGACATCACACAATCTTCTCTTCATCCCCAGACCCCCTAGCCTGCTGCCCTTCTCTCATCCATGGCAGGAGGCAGCACTTCTGCCTCTCCTGATGTCGCCAGCTCACACATCAGGGACAGACCACATGGGGAACTACTACTTCTGTCTTCAGAAATATCAAATGTACATTTGTTTGACTTGGAATAGATGCAGTTCCCTTCCAAAGTGGGATATTTTCCTCACCTTATTACCCCGTGAAGGCTGAATACAGTTTCTTTCTGAAACTGAAGTTCTAATTTCTTCAATTTGCGTACACGAAACAAAGCTTGCTCCATATTGTCTTATGCAAATCAAGGATTACATAGTGAGTGTCAGAGGCTCTCCTGGTTGCACCATGGGGCACGTCCACCTTCTAGTTCATTGATGGGTTTGTCCACCATTAAAGAAACCCAAATAGAAGTTGGCTGGGCTCCTTAAACTTCAGTAACTACTATAAGATACCAAAATTTCTTTGGTCTTAAGAACACACCAGACTCTTGACAAATAGAAACGTTCTTCTGAGTCAGAAATACCTACAATGTCTATTACTGTCTTTAAAGCCTAGCCTCTGTGTTCAGCATTTCTTGATTGCAGAGCATTCTCCCTCCATCACCATCTTTAGCTTTCTCTATCACAGAAAACACACCGCTTTTAAAATACAAGAAGCTCAGATGGAGCAGATTCATGGCTTTTTGAACACAGGTCTTTTTACAGCAAGTAAAAGATTTTTGCTCTGTTTCTACAGGACATTCACAATGCTCTTCTTTAAAAAAGTGTGACTCCACCTTTATCAGGCCTTGACAACTGTATGATTTTTACAGTAGTATAGTGTTCAGTCTGTACTTATTTTACAACCTCAGCAGGATTTCCTTATCACTGATGTATTTCCCTCAGCAGTATGTTTTCACACTGACTTCTGCCACTCTCAGTTTGAACGTTCAGTTGTAAAATCTGTGTACATATTCTAGAATTGCATATGTATAATGCTTTCAAACTTCTCAGCTGCAAATACAGTCCAGATGATTCAAAGGCTGATGTATACAGTGCTGCTAAGAAGTAGAGGAAGAAAATCTAACCCTAAACTTCTATATTGTGCTAAATGCAAGTTGAGATGTTTCCTCTCCCTCTTTCAGGCACTGTTCACATAGTATCAGGTTTTCCTCCCAATTCCTTTATTCATCCTGAATACTATTTTACTCCTCAACTAGTCCTATTGACTTCAGTGGTACTCCTAAGAGGGTAAAGGACTTGTCTGTGGGGATCAGATTGCAAGGTCAAGGCCTCAGATTGTAAAACCTTTCTTGGCTGGCGTACCACTGGTAAAATACAGTGAACACTTAACATACTCTGAGACAGATTGTCAGCATAGCAGTATCCTTAGCAGTGAAAACATTCATAGTGCCTCTCAACAGTATGCCAAGCAAGGAAGATTTTCAATATATGGCCCTCACCCTGCAATCCAATGCCTGCAAATAAACCGTCAGCCCTATACAAAGTATCGCTGAAGTCAATGGGGCTCCAAATAGATGCAGAGTATTTCCTGAGTGACACAAATGGAAAGATTGTGAGTTTAAGGCACAAAGACGCTAAAACTTGACCAGGCCAGTTCTGCCCTAGAAAGGTGGCTTCTGATTTCTAGAGCTAGAGAACTTTAAAAGCAAGCAAGCTGGTCAGAAGGGTTTTGAAAGTGGCAACAGAGAGAAATTGGGAAGTTAAATGGTTGGCCTCCTCCAGAATTTGTTTGCATTTTTGCCCACAATGCTCAAACTCTCACACATCTCTGCCTTTTACTTCAGTCCTTAGACTGGAGCTCACACATACACCTCAGATCTGATCCTTTACTTGCTGTACAGTAGTGTGATGCTGATTACTGCACCTGTCCTTTAAGCTCCAGCCCAGCTCTACACATTACTTAAACACTGTGAATCTGTGCCATTGCCACTATTAAGTCTGCCTGATTGTCTACAGTTACACACATGCTTAAGTACTTTGCTGGATGACTGTTCTTTGTTTCTGGAAGGCAGAGGAGATATAGGCCTGGAAATGCCAACCTTCACAGGCCCACCTCTGATTTGTCTCACTTTTATAACTTTGAAACTCTTCCTTCACTTTGGTAATAATGTAAAGTATCAACTAAAAATTGCAATGCATGCATTTCATTTGAGTTTTATTGCCTTAACAGACAGCATTAGATTACAAAAGAGGACATTTTTCTTCTCAGTTTTAGCTTATTCTTATGATTTATGATTAGATACAGCAAGAGTTCATAAACTTCCCTGACCTGCTGACAGTTTTTACAGGCTCCTTGATTTATTTCCATCTCAAACTTAACAGCTTTCATGTGACTGATATTCCTGGAGTTCTGGCATGGCTGCAGTGCAGCCTGTGAGGACTCCTCTAATCTCCATGTTACTAATTTAAATGAAGTCTTGGTCTGTTGTTTAAAAAAGACATTCGTCATCTCACGGAGGTTTACAGATCCTCTTGTAATGTAATGTCAGACACTTCTGAGATATGAGTATTATAAAGCCTCACAATATTGAGTGTTGTAAGACACACCAAGGTCACTTCAATATGCCAAAAAAAAAACCCAAAAACCATTTGCAAAACAAGAGAAGAGGAATTCCTAAGAAACTGCATTGTACTGAGGACATTTAGAAATGATTTATACCATCTGTGAGTACATTTCAAAGATAAATCTGGTATTGGGGAGAAAAAAGGGGGGAGGATAAATTTGAATCCAGAAAAATCCACAGACATGCAGCCAACAGCTATGAGTTCCTGATAAAAAACAACTCACAGAGCAATATTCTCACAGTCATAGAGGTTGCAGCATCAACAGTTTCCCAGTGTGCTCCGAAGTACTGTGCTAACTAAGGCTGCTCTTTCAGCAAAGATGCAGCTGGCATTCTGTTTTCATTGTACACTTTCCAAACAACAACAAAAAAAGATACATTTTGTAATAACAAAGACCAAACTAGTAAGAGAGAGAAAAGGGAAAGAGAGTGAGAGCAAGACAAGTGTCTCTCTAAGCTCATATACTGTCCATCTGAAGACAAAAATGCGTCATTATTTTTGTCTCCAGAACATTTAGAAACTGGCAAAAAGTAAGTGACGTGAAGGTGTATGAAGGTGGAAGGAACGTTTCTTTGATATTGATGGGTACTGCAGAGAGAGAACAACACCCATAAATATTCGTGGAGCTTTGGAGGTTCTCCAATGAATATGTTTAGGTGTTTGAGGTCAACCATGATCAAGCCTTAGTCTGACAGAAAATTGCTTTTGTAATATTTGTAGATCAGATAAGAAATGACAAGCAACACTAGGTTATGACACACTGGAGATATAAACATGGGTTACCCAGATCATATGATTGATTGAACCCTTTTATTTTTGCTGAAGAAATTTAGCTAGTGTTGCTGGCAACACACATAGAGCACTAAATAAACGTTACATACAGTAGCTTGTCAGAATTTATAAAAGAGCAATCGACATTTGCTTTACTGTCAAAACATCATCCTACGAGTTTCCTCTCTTTGGAAGGAGAATCTGGAAAATAAAAGGATGCTATACAGCATAATACCTTCAAATCACAAATGCCATGGTTAAGCCTGAACCAGAAATGATAGCTGCTCTCATGCAATGAGCTCAGCATGTCCTCAAACAAAAACAATGTGCTTGAGAGTCTCATTGCAGCAAGCCACCAGCAGCAGTTGCTGTAAAGCACAGATGTCTTCAATAGTCCAAACACAGATACTTGCACTGCAGATAGATGTGGAAAAAACAATATTGTCAGGGCTCTACAGTGCCTGCAACTATATTGCAGCAAAGTGGAGTATTAAGAGTACAATGAGACTTTATGCCTAATTTCAGAGTTTGCACACACAAAGGAATTAAATCCAAAGTTCTCATTCACAACTACACTGAAAAACTTCTAAGATTTCTTTCCTTTAAAAAAGCCCAACACTCCACGAGCTACCTCTTCTCACTGACAAGGGCGCAGAACATGTCAGCAAGGACAGATCAATTGTCAGCAAAATTTTCTCCCTGCTGAATTTAAACACACTGCTCATTCTTAATCAACATGTTGCTAAAGAAGTATTTTTGTATCTATGTGTCCTTTCTTACAAGGATCTTGCTTAAGGAAGTCCTCTTCTCCTGAAGTGGTAAGCCCATCTGCACCAAGTCTTTGGAGCAGACGAAGTTCAATGGGTCTCTGATGTCCATCAATGAGAACTTGTTAAACTCACTGAAGATGTACCTGCACAGGCATTCTTTTCCTCACTTCTTACCACAGGGTAGCCAGGGGACAAGAGTCCTGGGCAACAGCTTAAGGACAACCACGTTTTCATCCCTTGTTTCAATCCTAACTTTATCTCACATTAGTCTACTGTTTGTTTTGAAATGAGTAATATCTGTATTTTTGGTCATGCAGAACAAATGCTGTTTCTGGCTGGAGGGGTAGCCATGCTGTCCTATAGAAAGATTTGAGATCATAAAATCATGGTTCACTACCTTTGTGGTAACCTTTCTTTCTATGTTTTTCATTCCTTCTTAGAGAAAAACAAGACTTAACAATATCTTAGTAATTTACTGAGAAGACATGTTAATGTCTCTCTTTTAACTGTACAAATATCAGCAATCACAATCCCTGAGGTTTGGCAGAAGTTTTTCTTTCTGTTATTTGCACTAACTCCAGAGTAAAAAAAAACCCACATTCCAGGCCACACAGTGCTACCACAACTCAAGACTAGACAAATTCTTCCAAATCCTCTGAGTCATATCATGAACAGTTTCCACCTCATGAACAGTTTCATACTTCAGTAAGGCAAAATACACTGATCTTTAGGGCAGTATATAATGTCATTTAGCTTCTTCCTTTACTGGATGGAGTGTGCATGGGTCAATCTGAGTGTAATCTCTTCTATCATGGTTAAGAATTGGTACTCATCTCCCAGATTTCATATGCTTCTAGTGCGAAAGGTCAACAGATTAGTGGTGAAAGGTAAAGCATGAAATAGAGATGAGGATGTAAAAAAAAAATAGGGAGAAGAGAGTAAAGAAAGAATTTCAGTATCAGCCACTAAATACTCAGATGTTAATAAAAAAATCTTCAATGGTTACTTGACAGGCTCTCCCAGAAGGAAAGCTTGAAAAAACAAAGATCTCTGCATTGTGCAGCATTTTTCTTTGCAGCTCAGTTGCACCCTTTACATCAGCTTTTCATCTTCTCAACAGCTAACTCAGGGCATATTTACAATAAAAATAGAAGTTGGATTTGTCACATTTTGAGACTGCATATTTCCAATTCAAGGTGGTGGTATTCCTTCTGTTTATACTTTTTTTACTTGGCTACTGATCTGTAACTGATCTTTTAGAATAACCTTAAAGAAATTACAAATGTTAGTCTCCTTGAGAACCTACAAAAGATGAAAGACGGGAGTTTCTGCTTTATTGTTTAAGGTTTGCTTAATAAAAGCTAGAGACAATCACTAGTTTTAAACTGATTGTATACAACAAAGATGTTGTTCCTTCAAAGGATGCTACTAGTAGCACAGGAAAATAATTTTAATATTTGACATCCATAACATTTAACACTGTGGCTGGATTTTGTTCAAGAGAAAGGAATTTATCCATGCCAATTAAATAATTCATCGCATGGTTCAAAAGACCCTGATAAGAGTTACACCACAAACCATACTGCTTTTCCTGCTGTAATTATGAATTTGTAGTTAAAGCACATGACAGGGTTTCAGGGCTGGGTTCCACTTCCTGCCCCATTATGGGTTACTGGGGGCAATTTCCTTCATCGCAGATTTCCTGGGCCACATTCTTTGCTGGTGTAAATCAGCACTCTGCTGATTTACACCAGCTTTGAATTTGACCTCTTGACTAAGAACAAAAATGGGAATGGAAATGCATTTTCTGCGTTGAAACAGTTACTTGTTGATGTTGGTGAAGTTGCTTAAGAAGTTTAATTCTTTTTAACAAAAGAGACCAATATCTAACTTCAAAGACAGGTGTACAAAGAGGATGCAGCTGAATGTTTTAGAGCCTTTAAACTGACTAAACTGTGTACTACATTTAACTGGCGAGTAACACACAGAAACACGTTCCAGGAACAGGATATCAAATTACACTGTAGAACTTTTCTTCCATTTTCTTCCTTAGATTTGAATGTATATCTTCAATCTTTCAGATCAAGAGAAATAAAAATGCCTAGATCAACTCTAAAAACAACACCTTGCTGCTTTTGCTAGGTCTGCTCTTATTCATCAAGTATTTCACATTAACATAGAGAAAATAGCTATTTCTTACTGATGGGGAGTAACTGAACTTCAAAGATGCCGGGCTAGATTGGATAGCAAACATCAAAAGCTTTTGACTCGTGCTGAGTAAACTTTGTATTCTGACACACAAGTTCTTATCTGTTCTGTTCCAGACTTGAGAGAGAAAGGGGCTGAATCTAACCAAATCACATTGTTTTTCCTTACAGCTGCCAACTTGGAAAAATATCAGGGCACAAAGGAACCATTAAAAACAAACCAAAAAAAGAGACATGTTTTTGTTAGTTCCTAAGCAACACAATATTGCCAAGATGGTGGTTCCTATGAAAATTAGAAAATATTAGTTACACATCACACATTTATTTATACTGCTCTGTGAAGCATTTTTTTTTCCTTCTTGCAAACTGAATGATATTATGGAAAATCTGTTCTTTTGAACAGGGTGTTTACACCACAACTGTTACATATGTTTTGTCAGCAGATTATTCCATTTGTTGGTTCCTATTTCTATTTTAACATTTCTTTTGATAATTATTGGGTTGAAAAAAAATTGAGGGGGAAAGAAAGATAGAAGAAAAGAGAAGAAAGGAAAGGAAAGGAAAAGGAAGGAAAGGAAAGGAGAGGAAAGGAAAGGAAAGGAAAGGAAAGGAAAGGAAAGGAAAGGAAAGGAAAGGAAAGGAAAGGAAAGGAAAGGAAAGGAAAGGGAAAAAGAATTTGACCTTTACATCCACCAAAGGGAATCCTGCGATTGAGACTGTCAAAGTTATTTAAGAAAATTGGAAATCCTGTATGTTTACTGTTATTTCCAGAAATTTAAGATTAACTTTTTAAAACCTCAGCCTGCTTGATCATCGCACTCTAGGGCAGTTTGGAACACAGAAAACTAGTGTGTTTCACTCCAACTTCTTCATTATTCAGCCACAATGCATTTACCACATGCATCCACCTACTCTTGACAAAGCTTGATTACAATGATGATGCTCCATGCCACTGAAGGTTTGAAATTACAGTACAGTGACAAGGAACTTTAATAGCTCCTGGCAAATAGAATTGCAACATCTATCTTGGAATCAAATGGCTAGCATTTACATTTTGTAGTTTTACTCAAGAATTCAGCCTCTGAATCTAGAAAGTCTGACTGCTTACTTTAGAATGTGGGATTCACATTATGCTTTACTTCAGCATTTTAATGGAAAGTTTTAAAACAACTGTGAATGAATGGAGAGTGCCCTTTCTGATTGCCACAGAGGATACAAATATTCCACATTAGTTGTAGTATGTGCAGACTATCCACTACAACTGAAAGGTAACATATCCAAGACAGAAGAGAGAGAAGGAAAAGTGGAAGCTTCTCTTATTAAAAAGTTTTCATTTCCTGATCCACCTTTCACAGACCTTCTGAGATACTGCAATCTACCATACTAAACTCCCACCTTTCAAATAGGTTGAGCAGTAACTGCTCCAAGGATAAATTCCAACACAAACACAGGAATATGAGCACATATGAATACAAACACATTTGAATACGTTTCAGCTGCATTTGTTATAAGAAGTTGGGTAAACATGGAAAGAGGCTTTTAAGGAGCAAAATCCACCATTAATGCATACCAATAATGTATAACACAAGACCACAGTTTTTTCAAGAAAGCTGCTGCAGCCTACGAAGTCAAATCCTTCCGAAGACGTACTTCCAGGACTTGACAGAAATTCTCCAGCACCACTCATTATGTGAGGTGAAAAATTACTACCGTGTCTAAATCAAGCTCAAGCATGGCAGTTACGGGGGATGTAAACCAGAAAGGAACAGTGCTGTCACCAAAGTCACCAGGGGCAGTGTGGCCTTTTGGACTGATATAACTGCAATAGTAAGAGTGAAAAGCCATATTTTGACCTTCTCATTCATCGGCATAGAAGAAATTCTATCTGCATGACAGTATGAGCAGCATCCATTGGGATGGTTTTCCAAAGTTATAAAGCTCATTCAACAGAAATGTTTAAAAATCTAGTTTTGAAAACACATGTGGCTGAGGAAGGACATAAGAGCAAACAGCTCATCCATAATCAGCGTTTGACATGAGGAGACGTGTTGCTGTATTTTTCAGCTTGCTGTAAATTCACTTCCAATGCACTCCTGTCTTGTGTTCCGTGTTACGCAACAGGCACACTCAGGATGATTGAATTAGTTGAATGAAACAGTATTAAGAATTTTGTACAGCTTTAGGGTAATTCTAAACTTCAGTGATAGACTGGAAAAACAGTGTGAACAGACCCACAATAATGCTTTTTGACAACTAGGACAGAGTTTCTTGTGGACTTTCAAAAGCTAGTCACAAATTAATATAAAATTCTGTTTCCAATATTTCCTAGATTGTTCCACAGAGAGCTTCTTTCAGCTTCAGCACTATTCAGGTATTTAAGAAGACTTGAGTTTGATTCACTAACCTAATTCAGATTTTCTGTGTGATTTTGGAAGATGTTTTTCCTAGGCTTCTGTCCACTGTCCATGTACAAGGGTACTAATCTTCTGCTTTTCTCACTGATGTATAATGAAAATTAATACATATAAGATCAGGAGATGCAATAATAAGAGTACCAGTGTAATACAAAGCATCTGACACAAGTTTTCATGCACAGCTACCCAGTTAGGGACCAATTTTAAACCCACTTCTGTTTAACATATGCTTTAGATGACAAGCATAAATCTGTTCCTTTTTGCATAGTGTTTGTGCTCCTTTACTTACCTTGGACATAGAAAAAGGTGTACAATCCTAATGAAGAAAAAAAAATTACAAAAAAAATAGAAAATAGATTTCTTTGGGAAACATAATTGAAATTATTAAAAAGTATCCCACAAAAACAGCCAGGTTTCAATTTAATTTTTCACATTTTCTTCATTTATATGGCTTTTGTAATTTAGCAGATAATCACTTGAGACCATTCAAAGATACGACCTTACACCTTATTCTATTGCAAGATTAATTTTTGTGGAAGTGACAGGCAAGATGCTAAATGCCTCATATGAAAGATGCAGATTTTTCCAAACAAAATAATAATGCTCAGAGTAATCCAGGCAAGAAAGTCTGAAAATTTATTTCAAGAACTGTTAACAACACTTTAGTATTCAAGAAAGACACTACATCTGGTCTCCTCGGCCGTAGTTATAATGCGCCCTGTCAACACAAACCAGCTAAACAAAGACATTTTAAAGTGCTGCTGAAGGACTGCAAGGCAAATCTGTAATGGAAAAAAGAGCTGGGTTCTCTCAAGCCCTCAAGGCAAGACAGCTACCATTGAATTTCTATAGAGACAAGAGCTGTTCTGAGACTCCTCGAGTCAACCTTTGGTTGCCTCCTCACACTCTGATAACCACTCTGAACTTTATCACTGGCATCGATTTTAAGTTGTGTAAATATTCCAAGGAAGAATATGGGACTCCTACAGACATGCTGTAGGAACAAAAGTACTCACTTTAAAATTTGAAGGGATATAAGACAAGTATTAACCACATCTTTAATTTTTCTTCCCACATCTACTCTTTACCTAGCAAATTTGAATACACTGTGAGTCTTCACTGCTCTTGTGGCAAAAATAATTCACATCTAGTTGAATCTGCAAGCACCCAAAATGACCTGAAGTGAACAAACAATCACTTTCCTTGCAGAGTTTGCACAGATACCTGTTTTATGGAGCTCTTTGGACTGAGGTAAAAAATCATCAAGAGAGAATAAATATTTAGCTTGAGCTGCAAAAAGAGAGTATGTTAACACATCTCTGTATTCCTGAATTTTTGCTGTAGCTCACAGGAGAAGAGGCAAGAAACCTCAAAGAAAACTGATTTCACACTATGCTTAGATTAACTACAAGTAAGATATGCCATGAATCACTCCTTGTATTTCTGTTTTATTGAACAGAGAAATTCACTTTTCAGCACACACTAAGCAAAGGCCCCAAAGCACATTCATAGAATCATGAAATAGTTTGGGTTGGAAGGGACCTTAAAGACCATCTAGTTCTAACCTCCCTGTCATGGGCAGGGACACCTTCCACTACACCAGGTTGCTCAAAGCCCCAGCCAACCTGAACCCTTCCAGGAATGAGGCAGCCACAAACTCTCTTGGCAAACTGTTCCAATGCTTCACGACCCTCACAGGGAAGAATTATTTCTTCTTTATATTCAAACTAAATCTACCTTCTTGCAGTTTAAAGACATTACCCATTGTCCTGTCATAGAAAAAGTCCCTCTCTATCTTCCTTGTAGGAGATCTTAGGTACTGGAAGGCTGCTCTAAGGTCTCTCCAGATCCTTCTCGTCCCCAGACTGAACAACTCTAACTCTCTCAACCAGTCCCCATAGTTAAGGTGTTCTAGCCCTCTCATCTTCATGACCTTCCTCTGGACTCACTCCAACAGGTCCATGTCCTTATATTCGGGACCCCAGAGCTGGACACAGTACTGCAGGTGGGACCTCACAAGAGCAGAGCAGAAGGAGAATCACCTCCCTCAACCTGCTATGGCCACACTCATTTTAATTCAGCCTAGGGTACAGTTGGCTTTCTGGGCTGCAAGTGCACATTGCTTGGCTAATATTCAGTTTTTGATCCACTAACAACCCCAACTCCTCTGCAGGGCTGCTCTCAATTCACTCATGGCCCAGCCTGTATTTGTGCTTGGATTGCCCTGACCCATATGCAGGACCTTGCACTTGGCTTAGTAAATTTCATGAGGATCACATAGGCTCACCTCTCAAGCCTGTCAAGGTGCCTCTGGATGGTACCCCTTCTCTCCAGCATAGCAACTGCACCACACAGCCTGGTGTCATCATCAAACTTGTGGAGAATGCACTCAATCCCACTGTCCATATCATTATCAAAGACATTAAACAGCACTGGTCCCAATACCAACCCCTGAAGAGCATCACTCGTCACTGCTGTACACTTGGACATTGAGTCACTGACCACAACTCTTTGGGTAAAACCATCCAGATAATTCCTTATCCAGAAGGTGGTCCATCTGTCAAATCCATGTCTGTCCAATTTAGAGACAGTGTCAAATGTTTTGCACAAGTCCAGGTAGAAGACATCAGCCACCTTTCCTTATCTAGTAGCCCTATAATCACATTGCAGAGGCCGCCAGATTTACCAGACATGATTTACCTTTAGTGAAGCCATGTTCACTGCCATGAATTACCTCCTTATTTTCCTTATAATTATACCTTAGCATAGTTTTCAAGAGGATCTGCTCAATGATCTTGCTGGGCACAGATTACTAATCTGTAATTCTCCAAGTCTTCTGATTTTTTCCAATTTAAAAATAGGAGTTATGTTTCTTGTTTTCCACTCAATGGGAACTTTAGTTCTACCAGGGCTTTTAGCTTTCCTAACCTGATTACTGGCTGCTCAGACAATTTCTCTGTATTCCTCTCAGACTACCCATCCTTGCTTCCACCTTCAGTAAGCTTCCTTTTAGTGTATGAGTTTGTTCAGGACCTTCTTGGTTTTTATGCAATGAGGGTTATCCTCAGGCAGGGGTCTGCCATTTAATTATGTTTTTTTAGTGGAAAAGTAGTCTATCAGAAAAGGTGTGCAGACATATCATTTTTCACACCATTGTTGATGTGATACGTCTGACAACCCTCTTCTGCAAGGGCTCAGAGAACTATCACCTAAATCTGCTCTGACGCACAGCCATTATATACTATTCTCCCACCTGAAGATCTGATGGTACACTACAAACGTGGCCTCAGTTCTCGCAGTGCATGACTGAGGTAGGCAGGGTTCCTGTATTTTTAGAAAAGGCAACAGGTTCCCTGGTTGCCCTAGACACCTCAGATGAGCAAGGCCATCAGGGAGTGAGTTCACAGTTGACTATGGTACAGAGTGTCTTTGGAAAAGACACTTGCCTGAAATCTGATTTTACTTTTTTTTCTTCTGCACTGACCATGGCCCAACAACTGGGTGAGCAGGTGCTATTTGGTGAACAAGGGTGTGTGAAAGAGGATGCACACATGCATGGCATGTGCAAATATAACATCTTTTGTGAACCTTGCATACTGTTTCATTACCTGACCTATTTTAATTAGCAAACATCTGCCAACTCCTGCACTCTGTCAGAATATACCACTGATGTTCCCTTTGTAGAGCCTTTCATACCATACATAAACAGGCAGAATAAAAATCTTGCTGTTATCATCTTTTGATTTTATGAATAGCTGAAGCTGTTTAAACTATGGATTAACTTTAACAGGCTTATCTCTCTCTCCAACCACCACCACCTTACAACATTTGAATAGCCAACTTTCCTCTGTAGGTGTGTCAGATAAAGATCATTTTAGTAGATGTTTAAGAGGGAGGTAGTCTCTCTTTTTTCACTGAAACTAAGATCATAACACTCATTTCATGTCTCTGTATGTGCTTTGTCACCTTTCCTCCCAGCAGTCTTGGATGAGTCTAGTCTCTTTGGGCAAAGACTCTCGTAATGTCATAGATCTCCTATGTGCTACTGCAATTGCAATGTTGGGGGCAGGGTCTTTCAGCAAACTCAAGAAAATGAGTCATTCCTTGATTTTCCATGTCAATACATTTTCTGAAGCTATACTTCTTATGTCATACAACTCCAATTGTTTGACAAAGCAGAGACCAGGTTGTGAATATATTGTCTTGCCCAAGTGTGAATTACATGTCTAAGACGTCTTTCTACCACACCCATCTCTCAGGCAAAACGTGTTTGCAACAGCAGTTCTTCCATCTGAGTGGTGCTGTGTGAACACTATATGTACAAGTCTGCAAGTCATATTGCACAGCCAAGCATATCACAGATTAGGTGCAACCTACATATACTGCTTCTACAGCTTTGCAGCACACAGAGTGTTTTATGAAGATACATTGTTCCCCTGCCCCAGCTGACTAAGATGCTTTTGTTTCTATTCTAACTGAAAATTGGTTGTGATTGAAAAGAGTGGAAATAAATACCATATTTACTGTGACCTCCATTCCCTGATCACCTGTATTTATGTTGCATTATGACCTATTTGAATTGTCTTCCTTTTAATGCTGCCCAAAGAACTAAATGGAAGACACAGATCTTCTCTAGTTGTTTCTTCTACACTTCTGTACACAACAAGCAGAGCATGTACTCCCAGACTTTCACTTTGGGTGATGTAAACCAGCAACAAGAAATAAGAGTACGATATGTACAGTTTGAAATGTTACAGTGTCTCAAAGTCCTAATCCCCTGCATCTTTCCCCACATAACCTTTCGCCTTGAAATATCTCTCCCTCCTCTTGGAATATTATTCCACCTTAATCTGGAACCTTTGCTTTCTGGTTCTGAAAAACTCCTACCTCTACAATCTCCTTGTGCAACCAACTCTTCCCGTCAGCACTGACAGGAGCCGTAAAATCTACCAGATCCATCTCTGCCAACCTCTTTTTTTGCCCCCTCCCCATTATGCTGCTCTTTCCACTCCAGCCAGTCCTGCCATTTCAATGATCAGTTCTCAAGAAGACCTCAAATGAGGTCCCAGGTGAGACATATGCTATTCTTTTCCTGGTCTCATCATAATAAGTCTCATGTACTCTTCTGGGCTTTGAAGGTTCAAAGCATTTTCTGTTACTCATTAAAAGTGAAGTCAGAGGCTGATGTGGCTGAGCTAGGTTTGGATAAAGAGCCTAGGTGTGCTGGAGGCAAACAGAAGGAAGTGCTTGAACAAGCATTTCTTGGTTCAGCAAAAGACACAGGTGGTCCCACTGAAAATACAGACACAAATATAATTTTGTCCACAAATTTCCTGCTTTTTTTTTTTTTAATGCAAGATATTTACAGTGTCTGCTCTGTGCTTGTATTAATAAAGTTAAACTATCAACGCAAGCACTTGTGAAGAAAATTCAGTCCACAGGTACTACAGAGAGATGGCTTTTCTACATCAACCTTTTCTAAAGTGCTTGCAGCCACACAGAACATCTGAAGTGTTTGAACTTGTGCAATTAGAACAAGTTGTCAGGGACACAAAAAGCTTTTCAGAAGAGCACAGAAGCTGGCCGTATGTTATCTACCAGTGTCATATACCTTCAGCCTAGGAATCATCAGAGCCTAGGCAGCAGGGTATGAAATAAAAATCTTCTACGCCAACCATATTTCAGCAAGCTGCGATTTTTTTCTCTAATAAACCCTCTTCCCTGCAGTTTTTCCTTCTGTCTCTAAGTTTTTCTTTTTTTTTGCTCTCTGCCCTCTGTACTTTTTCTATTTTCCCCCATTTCTTTGTCTTGTCCATCCCCTCCCCTTCTTATCCTCTTTCTTTCTCTGCTCCTCACCAGCATATATCTTCTCCATAGCCCAGTCCCTCCTTAGCCCCAGTTATTTGATTCTCTTTTTTCCTTCTTGCCTTTTCCCTATTCTTCTCTTTCCTTTTGTCTTTTACCTGAATTAGATATTTGCAAGTCTCTGTGCTGAGTCAAGAATCTCTCACTTTCAGCCTTGTTCCAGTACAAAAACCTCTTTCCTATCACAGAAAGCCCCCAGACTTCCTAAATTTATATTTAGAATTTTTAAGGAAAAATTAAAACCTTTTTTTTTTTTTTTCTCCTGGAAACATATTCTCAGAGATTCGGCACTTGGATATAGAGTTTTGGTCCCATGCCCTGTGAAAACTGAGTCCAGTTGTGAGAGTCAGATGAATTTTCTCTGATTTTGGCAACGGTAAGTGGCTGGCAAAGCCTTGTGGATAGCAGACTTCCGGTTCTGGATTTCACACATTGGCTTTGTTCTGAATCTGAACAAAATGTCCAAATTTTGAAATGCTACATAAAAATTTCACTTTGACTCGTGACATTTAGATTAGAGTTTGTAACAAGGAAATTAAAACCAAGATTTATTTCAAAATAGAATTGGAAATGCATTCTTCTTTCCGAAATACTGAAATGGATGTCCTCCCTAGATTTTCATCTGCACAAAATCTTCATTAATTCTGGAGGATTTCACAAAGTGGTTTTAGGAAAGGAAGGAAGAAACTGTGAAAGGTTGGAGAGCTCTGAGAAATAGTGTTTAGATTTTAAATATCTTTCACATGTATGGTCCCTGGGTATACGCTGTTTTTCTGTGGTACATCTTGACCAAAAGGTTCAAGTACCACCTTAGTCTTGGTACTTGGAAGACATAGCTGAGCTAGCTTAAATTTAGCTAATGTGACATCTATATAGCACCACAGTTATGGTAAAATTATAAACTGTATGAACCTTAGGAAACAGGAAGGTAGTTTGCCCTAAACAAGCCCTCTTGTGTCTTGGCTTCACCGTTTGAAGGTAATAGAGGTTTGGATGCAACAGCTGGAGTCACTGGGTTGATTTCTACAGGGCTTTAGCTGCTGGGGAGCAACAGTTTGTCCTGTGATCTCACTGTCCTTAGCCAGCCTGAACGGCATAGGTGGGATTTCAGCTGGCATTTGCTGTCAGCAGGAGTTGCGCATAAGCAAGCACTGTATTTTGTCCTGGTCTGAGCGAGTATCCCTGCAAAGCCAGAGCTGTGCTGCCTTTTACAAAACAGTAGTCCTGGGATATGAAGGGTGGTGCCAGCAGCAGGAACTCTCCTGTGTGTGCTTGGAGCTGGGATCCAAGACAGCATGCTAAACTCTGTTTCTGTTAAGGTACAGCTGAAGAACTAAGCTGCTCTATCAACTCTTAAGGCAAACATTTGGTTTCCACGCATTTGAAACTAGAAGGCTCACCAAGCAAGTACAATTACAGCATACCCTTTTCCACAGCCAGGGACATTTGCTTCCACACCCCTGAATATGTACAGCAAATGACTGTATGAATTTACATATCAGTCACTGACCATGATGGACAGAGCAGTTTGGGCATCTGAAGTGGAGCTTCTGCAGAAATTTGTCATAAGTTGACCTGTCTATAGGGAGCCACTTGGGCAGAAAGTTAGGGACAGACTGACGTGCATACTGATCCAGATGGTCAAAATCATGTACGAATATATGTATGTGACCAGGATGACTGTTCATTATATCCACTCAAAGCAAGCATGGCTGCTCTGACACCTAAACCCCCTCCCCAGTGACTCCTCATTGTTACAGGATTCTTCCTTCCTTCTCCTGCAACCAAATCTAAATGGATTTGATAATTTTCTGAGTTTTGAAATGTACTCCAAAGGCTCATTAGGTTCCATTTTTAAAGACCAAGGAAAAGAAGCCGTAGAGATACTTCAACAGGTATTTCTGACTGAATCCACTGAATGGTTGAAAAGAAAATATGGATAGGAATGGAAAAAGATAAAACGTGACAGAGTCAGGACAGCAACAATCATGAGAGTGGATGTGAGGGGAGAACAGAAAGATCTGGTTCAAGGTAGAAGCCATGGAAATGTGGTCCTTACTAACTCAGCAATTCTGTCAAAGAGGTTGGCTACAAATCCTGGCCAGATCTTAGGCAACAGCCAACTTATTCCTACAAACCTCCTCATGTATCTGCAAGACAAAAATCCACTGCTGAGTCAAAAGCAGCTCATAGACTTCCACTGGTAGAAAATAAGTTTGTGATACATTCACTCAACCTGGACATTTTGCAGAGACTGCAAGGCAGAGGTGCCTTCCCTTGATCTAGCCCACATCACTGGGAGAAGGAAAAAACAGCTCAGAAAGCACCACAGACACAAAAGCCTTGGTGACTGTTTTAAATATATCAGTCTCATAGTATCTTAAAAAGGAGAATAATTCTCATTTTACAGATTATGAAACAGAGGTGCTGGTGGACCAAGTATCTTAACTAAAGATGGGTGAGCAAAAATGAGGAATGAAGTAGGCCTCTTGGTTTCCATCCTGCTACCTAGGCAGTCAGAGGGAATTAGCTTGAATATAGATTTTGTAAATGCTCTTGAGGGATGAGATGACATCAGTTGAAAAGGTTTTTCTGCAATTTGCATAATAATAAATACATGTATAAATGGAATTAACTAACAGGGTGGAATTTTTTTTGTCTGTTTGTTTTAATTATTTCAAACTGTAGTGTTTGTAAATGTGATCGACACTAAACCTTTATTTAGACTGTGCTTTGAAGAAATGTCTTGACATTAAAATTAGTCACCATAACCTATAAATCACAGGATGGGTTAGTTATGAATGTTGAAAGTGTTGTATTAAGCTTCTAAACAGAATGAATGTCTTATTACAGGAGACCTTGAGAAGTTGTGCCTTTCTAAAGCAGAATGACATATGCAAATTGGAGCAGTTTTTTGCAGTAGCTTTAATTTCTGAGAACTGGATTTTCTTCTTACAGCCAGTTTAAGAACACGCTAAGACTCAAAAGACTACAAGTTAAATTTCCAATATGGCATATGTGAGCTCTGCCACAGTACAGGAGATTTTCAGTAGAGAGGCAACAGGTACAAGCTGGAATAGAAGAGGTTCCAAAGAAACACAAGGAAGACTTTCTTCACTGTGAGGGTGAAGGAGCACTGGAACAGGCTGCCCAGGTGGGTTGTGGAGTCTCCTTCTCTGAAGACATTCAAGAGCCACTTGGACGAGATCCTGTGTGACCTACTGTAAGTGATCAGGTCCTGGAAGGGAGGTTGGACTAGATGATTTGTCGAGGTCCCTTCCAGCCCTTGAAATTCTGTGATTCCGTAACTCTTTATACAACTGAAAAATTGGCATCTCACTCCTTTCAACTGTCACTGAGAGTTGGATGCCTTTTCTGGTGTTGTTTTTAAGCACACACACAAAAAAAGTCTATATGTATTTATAATATTTTTATGGAAAGGATAGAACTTCTTTTGTAAATACCTGCTAAGTCATACAGTATACAAAATTCCTAGGTTGTGAATTATTCCAGGGGAAGTTCTGTTTATTACTTTTTTCTTCTGTGATTCTACTTCTGATAAAGATCAAAAATCAAGATGATGTTCTCTTAAGATCATAGTTTTCTATATTGATCCTGTCTTTCTTATCTCAATAGCTTATTTGTTAGACAGAAAAGATATGACTAGGAATATGTTATTGTAGGAAGATTCACTGAGGATGATTTAGAAGCGAAGGACAAGCACATTGACAAATCTAGCTGGCCCAAAGTCAGGGCTGATGTTAACCAAGAAGCACATTACTGTGATTCCATCAGAATGTTCTTTTATTTATTTAACTTCCCTATTTTCACTTTTTATTTGGGTAAGATAATTGCCTGTGATAAGCTCTCTCTGTGTAGGTTGGAAGCATGCAGAAAGCCAACCTTTAGACTGAAATATTTACGCTAAGCCTAAGCATTAATGATGTGTAATGGCCAGACTATATTTGCATATTGAAATGATCTCAATTAAAATCTTTTATCAGATGACTTCAAAGAGAGAACTTCTCAAGCTGCAATATACTTTTCCATGAAACACAGCCTATTAGGGATGTAATGTGTTTATCTGCATTTCTAAAGACAATAATTTTAGTGCTGATTTCATAAGTAACAAGAGATACATTTCTTTCCTTAGGCTCTGTACCACAAAATTCTTTCATCTTTCTTTATGATGTGCTTACTGAGCCCTGTACTTATTTGAAGGACAAAAACATAAAATGTTCCACAGAACTTGAAATAAATAGTTCCTTACCCTTCAATATTGTTCCTCATCCTGAGAATCTAAGTACATAACAAAGATTCACAATGTTTAAGAGAGGAAAGAGACTTACAGAGCTCTCTTCACTCACCACTGGAAGACAATCATCTCTGAGCAGGCACAAAAAAACTTTTTCTAGCATAGAGGAATGGAATGCAAATGGAGAGTCTTAGCAAGAAGCAATGAAGTAACCTACATAGAGAGAGCAAACTGCTGAAAAAGAAAGGAAAATGATAATTCACTAATTTCTTTTTTTCATTTCTTCAATGATTTCCATTCATTGGAAAAAGTCTCTATCCACATGCAAATTTTTAGAAAATGCATTTAAAATCTTATGTTTTAAAAGTTTCTGTTTTAAAAGGAGGATATTGTTAATTTTTCTTAGGAATTTTAAAAATAATTTTAAGGATTAGTTTGTTAAAATAAAGACAGTAGTTGGAAAATACAGTATTTTTTTTTTATTAACATAAATGTCAAGAGGAAACGTATGAATAAATGGGGCGACAATATGTCTTTTAGCATATTAGAGTCAAAGTTAACACATACTAATCACTGTAAGATTGGGTTCTGATAACATTAGATTATTTTCTGTCTTGTGGCTGAGATCTGTCATTGAAAGTCTGTGTGTCAAGTATTTTCTTGATATTTGTTTCTTTATTGTTTTCATCCAGGATTTCTCAGGGGAACTAGTACCACTTGCAACTCAGACACACAGAAAGAGAAGAATGATACTATACAGTGATTTGAGTGACCTACCACCCACTGCAAATAAAAAATACTCAAAGAAGAGGCTCTATTTCCTGAAATCTAATACAACATTTTCTCACGCCGTAAGGAATGACAATCCTGAAGTAACCTATTAGGGATAAACTCCCTCAAATTATCGCACATATATCACAAGATGCAGTGTACACAGGGAAGCAGCTGCCACATATCAGCTGCTCTGGGGTAATTACCAGCATATATTCTCACGGTAACAGTGAGAACACTTCCTAATCTTTCAATTCAGAGTAAACTACTTTGCATTTATGACAGGGCAAGAGTATAGAAAGCCTGGCTACCACACAGCCACTGATTCACAATAGCTTGCTCCCTTGTGTATGGACTCTTACTCTTCAGCAAATACAAAGTAAGTTGAATTATCTCACCTTGAACTTAAAACATTTTCATTATTTGAAATCATTTGTTATCTCTTAGGCCAAGAGTCTGCATAAGAGGAGGAAAGCGATTAAAAAAAAATGTTGTTGCAAGAAAGTGCAGATGAGGGTTTGTTTTCATTTCAGTTATGAGAGAAAAGGATTTCTACAAATAAAATTTAAGAAAAGAAAAATGACAGGTTTAAAAAATAAAGTGTTAGATGCTGCCCTATAGTGTGATTGTGGCACTACAGTCTTCAGCTAGTGTTTCGACTGTGAAATTTGAAGTCATGAAGTCCAAGAGAAAATCAAAGACAACAATATAATTGAATCAAACCAAAAACACTAGATGAGATTTACTGTAACTTCTCATCTGAATCAAATGTGAAGATTTAAGGAATCAGCCTGTGTTTACCCATAGAAAAGGGTAAATGTGATCAACTTTGAAGAGCCTATAGTCTGAAGTGTATTTATCCAAATAATTTATTTTAATACTAAATAGCATTAGCATACTATAGACTCTACTGTATACTTAATACTGTTATTTCCTAGTATTAGAGGGTAGCATTAGTACCCAGAATTTAGTACTACTTGTGCCTAGCATTACTAGTGGTGCTAGACAGTAATAGTGCTAAATAGAATAATACTAAATATTTGTACTAATACTAGTACTATTTATCCATTACACAGATGAACACACCAGAAGACAAGAGTAGCCTACAAAGCATTCATCATCAGAATCCTGCTGCTGAGACAGAGATAGAAACACTGGTGTCAGTGAATTTGGTGGGGTGAGTACAAATTGGCCCATATTTTGTAACATACATTAATAGCATTTCTGCTGTGGGGTTTAGAACTACTTATACAGATTACTCGCCTTTCATTATTAGCATCGGGCAGAAAAAAATTTCCACTAAGATAGAAAACCAAGTTACCACCCGTGATTCAGCAGGTACAACATTCCCCTCAGGAAACAACAGTAGTGAGAATGGCTACTGAAGAAATTCAAAGGCACTTGCAGCACAATAACAACACCTCATTTAGCTTAATGCTTCTCCTTTTTGTTCGGAAGCTGAAAACACATTACCATCATTCATATTTTGCTGTAATTGGACAGAGTGATTAGAAGAACTTTTCACATTAAATGTACATTTTCCTTTCAATAATATCCATGCTGAATACCATTCAGCCTATCAGGTAGGTTTCAAGCAATGATCTTTTTTACCCTTCATTTTTTCAGCTTTTTCTAGTCTGTGGTTTTGTAGAGAAACTGTATATGAAGACTGTCAATATAGACTGGCTTAGAGAGGAGGAAAAGCAGAAGACAAGCTCTTCCAAAATCTAGAGGATCCTTTAAGGAGAAGAAATGATTACTGAGAAATAAGATTTCTAAAATTTTATCATTGAAAGCAAGATGCCACAAAGACTGACATTGACAAGGGAAGTACTGCAAAAAGCACTACACGGAATTCAGACACAATGTCCTTCTTCAAAAGACTGTCATTGCACAGAATAAAATGGTCTTTACTGAAGACAGTAATAGATGCAAACTGTGACTGTCCGTTCAAGACGGTGCTGAACATGTTTGGAGCAGGAAGTGAAAGCAGATGTGCAGTCAGAAGAGAGAGAATTGTGTATAAGATGGTGAGCTATCATACCTGGTGATTTGTATTTTCTGTTGCCAGAGGCAAGGTTTTGATGGACCATATGCATTTCTCTGGGCTATTATTTCTTGTATGTATCTAAAAAGTGCCCTCTGTTATCACAGCAGCCACAGTAATAAAATGTAAGTTAATAATGTCATTTATCCTGTAGCCATCACTCATGTTTACTGTTCATTCACTTCTTTTCCCCTTCCCACTATAACTCCCTCCTACTTGCATTTGAAGGTTAATATCTAAACAAAAACTATTTCATGTACAGGTCTTTTTAAGCTCACACTGGCCCAGCACTACTCTGTTGCCACATGCACAGTGCATATATACATACACAGACACACATGTGCTTAGATCTTTCTCTTCTTATCTTGTCTATCTACCCAAAAGCTGTGCTTGAAATTACCGCGCAAGACAGGGCCATGAGTCTTTCCATGTTTTGCCTCTAAAGGGGCATGCTTTTCAGATTGTGATTCAACCAACAGCTGCCAAAATAATAAAACTCAACCAGTAAAACTATGACATCCCTCAGACGCTTCAGCCACCTTTGTCCAAGCTGCATTTAAAATGGAATGTTCCTAATATTGCTAAATGATTTGAGTTACAGTATTTTGGAAAAGAAATTTAAGTGAGACACAAGCTGAAATCCATCCCAGGATGAGAAACTGGCCTATTGCAACCCTCACATGTGCCTGGTGTTTGTGCCATTCTCCAGGGACAGGAAGGAATGGCTGAATGCAGACCAGAGGAAAGACACCAGAGAGTCTTACAGGTGTACTAACGTTGTGGTGAGACTGAGTCACACCATTTTTAACACAGTCAGCATACGTGTAATACCTATTTGTAAAAAAAATAAAATAGAAACACAGAGAAAGTCAGCAATGTTTTAAGTTAGATAAACTATATAAAACAGGAGACTGACTCCAAACAGAACTCAGAAAAACTTTTGTATTTATACCGAAAATAAACCTTCTTTTCAAATGGTCTATATGCCTTTACATTACTACTCTTTACTTCCAAACAAAACGTTCCTTACTGAGCCAGATGCAGTCCTCTACACACAGGTGATGCAGCCAGCCAGAGAAAAGATGAGAGGGGATTACAGAGGTAAAGCCACACATCCATGTCCACCCAAACTCAGCACCAGGACAGAGCAGCCTTCATCTCAACTAGAATAGGGCCTTTTCCATTTCACACCATTCAGGAAACAAAACCCACAGCTTAATTTGAGTGAACACAGCAACATCAGTATTTATCTAAAGACAAGGCCTCCCATCTAGTTTTGATATTAAATCTGTTGGGTAGGCTGCTCATATGCCATGCCCGGTCTACAACCACCCTGTTTATCTGAGGCACTTGTTGAGGGCTACAGTCATCTTGGGCTCCTCCTTGCCAATGTCTCCACACGGACAGTGACAGGAACCTCTAGGAAGCAATTTAAACTACAGAAAATTTGAATTGTTCTCTGAGATGACTATTGCCCTTCACTGACTAGGGAGAAAAAACAGGTATCTGTCCCCTTAGATACAATTAAGTACTTACTTTTATATAGGATGCACTTGGGCCTATCTGAGAATATATTTGACTAGACGTACACAAAATGAATTTGCATGTGGTAGCCCAGGATAGGAAAGAAAAAAGCCATAAATGAATTGTCACACATTGATAACATCAGTTCTCAGAATATCTGTTGCACTTTCCTTCCAATAATCGTAAGGCACTTTACAGAACCAGTATCTTTGTGTATCTAGCAGAAATACATCATCTAGGAACCACTTTGGCCCACTTAGTGCACTTATAAGACATCTTCTAACCATTAACTCAAGTACAAAGCCACTTCAGTCTTCATTTTCCTTAACACCTCAGCCTCAGTTTGCATTGAGGGTCCACATCCCTGCACTTAACACCCCTATAAAATCCCACTTTAAACACACTTTCATTCTAAAGAGTTTACAGTCACCCTAGGTAAGGAAAGATAATAATTTTGTTCTGCAGAAGGGGAACTGAGGCCCAGGAAGTATTTGTTGTACTGTTATGCAATTTTAAGACTTAGAGTTGTTTCTCCAATAAAACGTAAAACTGTCAACATCCCATAACTTATGGGGAGACTGAGCAAGATAATTGAGAGGCATTGGCTTTTTATAGCAGTGTTGCTTTTGGCAAGAATGGTGGCAACTAAGACTACCCAGGAGCTGTGCAGAGACCACTACTGAATTTTATTTGGTGCCTGGGAATGGCGGCCAGGCAACAGGTCAACAGCTTTTGCCTGCATATGCCAATGGAAAGAAGGTGCTGGACTACACTGTTAGGATTTACTAAGTTGTATACAGCACTAGGCATCTAAGTTAGTTGTTTTAACTAGACTCCAAATAGACTAAGAGTAAAGTAGCTGTGAAACACACAAAAAATTACCTTCACAGATGTTGTTGAAAGGGACCTCTAGAGGTCATCTAGCCCAATCATCCTGCTAAAGCCAGTTAATCATAGATTCGTAGAATGGTAGGGATTGGAAGGGACCTTTAGAGGTCATCTAGTCCAACCCCCACTGCAGAAGCAGGTTCACCTAGATTAGGTTGCATAGGAACATGTCCAGGCAGGTCTTGAAGACCTCCAAGGAAGGAGCCTCCACAAACCCTCTG